>JAACNH010001703.1:35418-50682 GCA_019447015.1 Hymenochirus boettgeri | reverse complement strand
TAATTGAAGATGGTCATACACAGTGAATATTTTCACTGGCCTTACTACGGCATCTATTGAACGGGTGGCCATACAGGTAATATTTTCACTTGCTTCCGACCCCCCGGCATTCTAATTGAAAAGATGGCCATATGTGGTGAATATTTTCACTGGCTTACTGATGCAGTCTATTGCACAGATGCCTACCACTGGTGATTTATTTTAACTGGCTTCCTACGGTCGATCTATTGAATACTATGGCCAGCAACTAATGTGATTAATTTTTTACTGGCTTAATACGGGCAGTCTATTGAACATGTTGGCCATACAGGTGAAATATTTTTCACTTGCTTACCTACGCGGCAGTCTATTGAACAGATGGCCATACACGGGTGATAGTATTTTTCACTATGGCTTACTAGGTGCAGTCTCCTGATCGACATAACGGTGATTAATTTTCACTGGCTTACTACGGGCAGTCTATTGAACAGATGACCATAAGGTATTATTTTCACTGGACTTTCTAATGGGTATTATAAATTGAACAGATGCCATACACGGTGATCAATTTTCATCTAGCTTACTACGGCAGTCTATTGAACAGATGCCCTACCGGTGAATATTTCACTGCTTACTACGGCAGTATCTATTGAACAGAATGGCCCATACACAGTGAATATTTTCACTGGCTTACTATGGAGCAGTCTATTGAACAATGGCCATAACACGGTGAATATTTTCACTGGCTTACTACGGGCATTCTATTGAATAGATGGTCATACACAGTGAATATTTTCACTGGCTTACTAACGAACGGCAGTCTATTGAATCAGTGGCCTATACCAAGGTGACATATTTTTCAACTGGCTTAACTACCGTCATTTCTATTGAACAGATGGCCATATTGGGGAATATTTTCACTGGCTTACTAGGCAGTCTATTGACAATAGCCATACACGGTGACTATTATTCACTGGCTTACTACTGGCAGTCTATTGAAGATGGCATACACGGTGATTATTACACTAGCTACTATAGGCAGTCTAACTGAACTATGGGCCATACACGGTGAAGATTTTCACTGGCTTACTAGGGCAGTCTATTAACAGATGGCCATACACGTGATTATTTTACCTGGCTTACATACGGGCAATCATTGAACAGATGGCCAACACTGGTGATATTTATCACTGGCTTACTACGTACTACGGGCGCATTCTATTGAACAGATGGCCATACACTGTGATTATTTTCACTTGGCTTACTACGGGTCATTCTATTGAACAGATGGCCATACACTGTGATTATTTTCAACTGGCTTAAACGGGCAGTTCTATTGAACATGTGGCCATACAAGGTTTAATTTTCACTGGCTTACTAACGCATCTATTGAACAGATGCCATAATGTTGAGATATTTTCATTCATACTGGCTACTAATGGGCAGTCTTTGAACAGATGCCATACAACACGGTGAATTTTTCACTGGCTACTAATGGAGCAGTCTATTGAACAGATGCGCCATACACGGGTATATTAGCACTAGCTCTACTTACTATGGCAGTCAATTGACAGATGGCCATACACGGTGAATATTTTCACTGGCTTACTACGGGCAGTCTATTGAACAGATGGCCCATACGTGGATTTTATTTTTCACTGGCTTACTTACTACGGAATTCTATTGAACAGATGGCCAACACGGTGATTATTTTTCACTGCTTACTACTGGGCAGTCCTATTGAACAGATGGCCATACACGGGATTATTTTCACTAGCTTACTAGCGGCAGTCTATGAACAGATGGCCATAGCAAGTGAATATTTTCACTGGCTTACTAACGGGCAGTCTATTGACAGATGGCCATACACGGTGTTATTGCACTAGCTTACTATGGGCAATTGACAGATGGCCATACACGGGAATATTTTCACTGGCTTACTACGGGCAGTCTATTGAACAGATGACCATACGGTGATTATTTTCACTGGCTTACTATGGACTTATATTGAACAGATGCCCATACACGGTGATCATTTTCACATAGCTTACTACGGCAGTCTATTGAACAGATGGCCATACACGTGAATATTTTCACTGCCCTTACTACGGCAGTCCTATTGACAATGGCCATACACACAGTGAATATTTTCACTGGCTTACTATGAGCAGTCTATTGACAGATGGCCATACACGTGAATTATTTTCACTGGCTTACTACGGGCATTCTATTGAATGATGGTCATACACAGGGACATATTTTCACTGGCTTACTACGGGCATCTATTGAACAGGTGCCATACAAGGTAATAAATATTTTTGCAACTGGCTTACTACTCGGCATCTATGAAAAGATGCCCTACGTTGTGAATATTTTCACTGGCTTACTATGGGCATCTATTGAACAGATGGCCATCACGTTATTATTATCACTAGCTTACTACGGGCAGTCTATTGTAACAGATGGCCATACACGGTGAATATTTTCACTGGCTTACTACGGGCAGTCTATTGAACAGTGAGCATACACAGGGATATTTTTCAACTGGCTTACTATAGCAGTCTATTGAACAGATGGCCATACACGGTAATATTTATCACTGCTTAACGGGCAGTCTATTGAATAGATGGCCATACACAGTGATATTTTTCACTGGCTTACTACGGGCAGTCTATTGAACAGATGGCCATACAGGTGATATTTTCACTGGCTTATAACGCAATTCTGTGAAAAGATGGCACATCATGGGTGAATATTTTCACTGGCTTACTATGGGCAGTCTATTGAACAGATGGCCATACAACGTGTGATATTTTAAACTGGCTTACTACGGCATTTTTGAACAGATTGCCATACACTGTGATTATTTTCACTGGCTTAATACGGGCAGTCTATTGAACAATGTGGGCCATACAAGGTGAATATTTTCAACTGGCTTACTACCCATTCTATTGAACAGATGGCCATAATCGTGGTGAATATTTTCACTATCTTACGATGTGCAAGCTATTGAACAGATGGCCATACCGGTGAACTATTTGCACTGGCTTCTACGGGCAGTCTATTGAACAGATGGCCATAGACATGGTGATTAATTTCACTACTTACTATGGCAGTCTATTGAACAGATGGCCATACCGGTGAATTTTCTACTGGCTTACTACGCGCAGTCTATTGACAGATGGCCATAACACGGTGAATTATTTTCACTAGCTATATGAGGCATCCTATTGAACATCGGGATATTTACACTGCTTACTACGGGAATTCATTGAACAGATGCCATACACGTGATATTTTCACTGGCTTACTATGGGCAGTCTATTGAACAGATGCCATACCACGTGATATTTTGCATTCACTAGGCTTACTACGGTGCAGTCTATTGTACATATGCCATACACGGTGGTGGGGGGGATATTTTCTACTGGCGTACTCGGGCAGTCTATTGAACATAGTGGCCATACGTGGAATTATTTTCACTGTCTTACTAATCGAGCAATTCTATTGAACAGATGGCCATACACGGTGAATTTTTTCACTGGCTTACTACGGGCATTCTATTGCTAGATGGCCATACACGGTGATATTCTACTGGCTTACTACGGTGCAGTCTATTGAACAGGATGGCCATACACGGTGAATATTTTCCACTGGCTTACTACCTGGCATCATTGACAAATGGCCATATTGGTGAATATTTTCACTGTGCTTCACTATGGGCAGTCTATTGAACGATATGGCCATACACGGTGAAGTTTTTCACTGGCTTACTACGGGCAGTCTATTGAACGATGGCCATCAACGTTGATTATTAACACTCTTACTAGGCGTCATTGAACAATGCCATACACGGTGATATTTTTTCACGGGCTTATAGGGCAGTCTATTGAACGATGGCCATACGTGATTATTTTCACTGCTTACTAAGGGGAATTCTATTGAACAGATGGCCATACAACGGTGATTATTTTCACGGTCACTGCTTACTACGGGCATCTATTGAACGATGCCATCCACGTGAATATTTTCACTGCTTACTACGCACGGGCAGTCTATGAACAGATGGCCATACACGTGTGATTATTTCACTGCTTACTACGGGCAGTCATTGAACAGATGGCCATAACAAGGTAATATTTTCACTGGCTTACTACTGCATTCTATTGCAACCGATGACCATACGGTGATTATTTTCACTGGCTTACATGGAATTAATTGAACAATGGCCATACACGGTGATATTTGTCACTGAGCTTACTAAGGGCAGTCTATTGAACAGATGCGCCATACACGGTGATTATTGTCACTGGCTTACTATGGGCAGTCAGATTGAACAGATGGCCATACACGGTGAATATTTTTCACTGGCTTACTACTGGCATTCTATTGAACAGATGCCATACGGTGATATATTTTTTCAACTGGCTTTACTACTGGGACATTCTATTGAACAGATTGGCCATACACGGTGATGATTTTCACTGCTTCTACTGGGCAGTCTATTGACAATGGCCATACACTGGTGAATATTTTCACTGGCTACTACTGGGCCCGTCAATTGAACAGATGCCATACACAGTGAATATTTTAACTGGCTTGCTACGGCATCTATTGAACAGATGGCCATACACGGTGATTATTTCACTGGCTTACTATGGCATTCTATTGAACAATGGCATACACGTGAATATTTTCACTGGCTTCTACGGCAGTCTATTTAGACGATTACCATACAGGTGTTTTTTTCACTGGCTTACTATGGTTATATTGAACAGATGCCATACACGGTGATATTTTTACTTGCTTACTACGGGCAGTTCTATTGAACAGATGGCCATACACGTGTATTTTCACTGCTTACCTACGGGCAGTCTCATTGACAGATGGCCATACGGAAATTCACTGGCTGAAATATTTTTCACTGGCTTACTATGAGCATGTCTATTGAACAGATGGCCATACACGTGATATTTTTCACCTGCTTACTACGGGCAGGCTTTGTACATGATGCCTACACGGTGAATATTTTCACTGGCTTCTACGGGCAGTCTATTGAACAGATGCCATACAAGGTGAATTATTTCACTGGCTTATACTGGCATTCTATGAAAGATGGCCATAGGGACATTATTTTCACTGGCCTTACTAGGCAGTCTATTGAACAGATGGCCATATACTGGTGAATATTTTCACTGCTACTACGGGCTCTATTGAACAATGGCCATACACGGATATTTTCACTGGCTTACTCGGCATTCTATTGAGCAGATGGCATACACGTGAATATTTTCAACTGGCTTACTACGGCATTCTATTGAACATGATGCTCATACACTGGTGAATATTTTCACTGGCTTACTACGGCTATCTATTGAAAGAGGCTACACTGTGAATTTTTCACTGCGTACTAGGGCAGTCTATTGAACATGTGTGCCATACAGTGAATATTTTCACTGGCTTACTACTGGGCATGTCTATTGAAAGATGGCCATATGGGTGAATATTTTCACTGGCTTACTATGGGCAGTCTATTGAACAAAGATGCATACAACTGTGATTATTTTACCACTGCTTACTACGGGGCATCTATTGAACAGATGGCCATACACTGTGATTATTTTTCACTGGTCTTAATACGATGGCAGTCTGTTGAACAGATGGGCCATACAGGTGATTATTTTCACTGCTTACTCCTAGGCAGTTCTATTGACAGATGGCCATAGGTAATATTTTCACTTGCTTACTACTGGGCAGTCTATTGAACATGAGGGCCATACACGGGAATATTTTCACTGGCTTACTACAGGCCAGTCTATTGAACAGATGGCCATACAGGTGAATTATTACACTAGCTTACTAGGGCATCATTGAAGATGGCCAACACGGTGAATATTTTCACTGGCTTACTACAGGCATCTATTGAACAGATGACCATACACGGTTTATTTTCACTGGCTTACTATGGGCATCTATTGAACATACGGCTGATATTTTCACTAGCTTACTACGGCATTCTATTGACAGATGGCCATACACGGTGATTAATTTTCAAACTGGCTTACTATGGGACTTATACTTGACAGAATGGCCATACACGGTGATATTTTCACTAGCTTACTACGGGCATTCTATTGAACAGTGCCATCAACGGTGAATATTTTCACTGGCTTACTTACGGGCAGTCTATTGAACATTGTCCTACACAGGTGATATTTTCACTCTTACTATGACAGTCTATTGAACAGATGGCCATACACGTGAATATTTTTCACTGGCTTACTACGGGCAGTCTTGAACTAGATGCCATACACGTTGAATAGTTTCACTGGGGCTTACTACGGGCAGTCTATTGAACTATGGCCATACAAGTGAATATTTTCACTGGCTTACTACCTCGTTACATACCTCGGCATTCTATTGAACGATGGCCATATGTGGTGAATATTTTCACTGGCTTACTATGGGCAGTCTATTGACGATGCCATACGGTGAAATGTTCACTGTTACTACGGCAGCTATTAACAGATGGCCATACCGTTTATTTTCACTAGCTTACTATAAGCGTCATGACAGATTGGCCATACACGGTGAATATTTTCACTGGCTTACTAGGGCAGTCTATTGAACATAGGCCTACACGGTGATTATTTTCACTACTGGCTTTACACGGGAACTTATTGACAATGGCCATAACATGTGATTATTTTTCACTGGCTTAACTGCCACGACTACGGCGCCAGTCTATTGAACAATGGCCATACACATGTGATTATTTTCACTACTGCGTACTACGTGCAGTTCTAATTGAACAGATGGCCATACACGTGATTATTTTCAACTGCTTACTACGGGCATCTATTGAACAGATGGCCATACAGTAGATATTTTCACTGCTTACTACGGCATGTCTATTGAACAGATGAGCCAATGTTAATTATTCACTGGCTTACTACTAGGGCAGTCCTATTGAACAATGGCCATACACGTGATTTTTCAACTGGCTTACTAGGGCAGTCTATTGACAGATGGCCATACAGTGATTATTACCTGCTTACTACGGGATCATTGAACAATGGCCATACACTGTGAATATTTTCAACTGGCTTACTACGGCAGTCTTATTGAACAGATGGCCATACGGTGAATTTTCACTGGCTTACTACGGGCATTCTATTGAACAATGGCCAATACCGTGATATTTTCACTAAGCTTACTACGTAGGCAGTCTATTGAAAATGGCCATACACGACGGTGATTATTATTTTCTATCTTTAAGGCTGCGTAATATTCTGACGGGCAGTCTATTGAACGATGGCATACACGGTGATTAATAGCACTGCTTACTATCGGGCAGTCAATTGAACAGATGGGCCATACACGGTGAATATTTTCACTGGCTTACTAACGATGGCCATCCGTATGTTGGCACACAGATGACTCCATACGGTGATTATTTTCACTGGCTTACTATGGGATTCTATTGACAGATGGCCATATCACGGTGATGATTTTTTCACTAGCTTACTACGGGCAGTCTATTGAACAGATGCCATACACGTGAATATTTTCACTGGCTTACTACGGGGCAGTCCTATTGAACAATGGCCATACACGGTATTATTTTCACTGCTTACTATGAGCAGTCATATTGAACAGATGGCCACAACGGTGAATATTTTCCTGGCTTACTACGGGCATTCTATTTGAACATTGGTCCATACCAGTGATATTTTTCACTGGCTTACTACTGGGAGTCTATTGAACAGTGGCCATACACGTGAATATTTTCACACTGGCTTACTACGGGCATTCTATTGAAAAGATGGCCATAGTTGGTAATATTTTCACGGCTTACTATGGGCAGTCTATTGAACAGATGGCCATACACGGGTTATTTTCACTAGCTTACTACGGCAGTCTATTGAACAGATGGCCATACACTGTGAATTTTTTTCACTGGCTTACTACGGGCAGCCTATTGAATAGATGGCCATACACATGAAATATTTTCATCTGGCTTACTAGAGCCATCTATTGAACAAATGGCCATACACGGTGAATATTTTCACTGCTTACTACGGGCATCTATTGAACAGATGGCCAACACAGTGAATTTTTACTGGCTTACTACGGGGCAGTCTATTGAACAGGTGCCATACAGGTGAATTTTCACTGGCTTACTACCTGGCATTCGTATTGAACAGATGGCCTACAGTGGTAATATTTTCACTGGCTTACTAGAGGCAGTCTATTGAACTAATGGCCATAACACGTGAATTTTCACTGGCTTACTACGGCATTCTATTGATCAGTGGCCCATACAACGTGATATATTTTCACTGGCTTATCTCGGCGTCCTATTGAACAGTGCCATACAGGTGAATATGTCACTGCTTACTACCCCTATGAACCCTATACCGCCCACGGTGATACACTGGCTTACTACCCTGGCATTCCTATTGAAATTGGCCATACAGGGTGGAATATTTTCACTGGCTTACTAGGGCAGTCTATTGAACAGATGGCCATACACGGTGAATATTTTCATCCTGCTTTCTACGGCCAGTCTATTGAACAGAGGCCATACACGTGATTATTCAACTAGCTTACTATGGGCATCATTGAACAGATGGCCATACACAGTGAATTTATTTCACTGGCTACTAGCAGCTCAGTCTATTGAACAGATGGCCATACACGTGATTATTTTCACTGGCTTACTATGGGCAGTCTATTGAATCATAAACAGTGATTATTTTCACTGGCTTACTACGGAATTCTATTGAACGATGGCATAACACTGGTGATTATTTTCACTGGCTTCACTAGGGCAGTCTATTGAACAGATGGCCATACACGGTGATTATTATTTCACTGGCTTACTAGGGCAGTCTATTGAACAGATGGCCATACAGGTGATTTTTAGCTCTTCTTAAGGTCAGGACAGTCCAACTGAACAGACACATCTCCATAAGACCATACATGTGATATTTTCACTGGCTTACTACGGGCATCTATGTTGAACAGATGGCCATATCCGTGTTTATTTTCACTGCGTTTACTACGGGAATGTCTATTGAACAGATGGCCATACACTAGTGATATTTTCACTGGTTACTAGGGCATGTCTATTGAACAGTGGCCATAACACGATATTTAACTAACTGAGATTTTACTAACGGCTTACTAACGGGCATTCTATTGAATAGATGCCATACACGTGATATTTTTCACTGTCTTACTACGGGCAGTCTATTGAACAGTGCCATACAAGGTGAATATTTTCACTGGCTTACTACCCCTCACTATACCGGCTCTATTATACAGGGCCATATGTTGAATATTTTACTGGCTTACTAGGGCAGTCTATTGAATATGGCCAACACGTGATATTTTACCTGGCTTACTACGGGCAGTCTATTGAACAGAATGGCCATACGACGCGTGATATATTTAGCACTAGCTTACTATGGGCAGTCATTATAACAGATGGCCATACACACGGTGAATATTTTCTCTGGCTTACTACGGCATCCTATTGAACAGATGGCCATACACCGGTGATTATTTTCACTAGGCTTACTAGCGTCTATTGAACAGTACGGTGCTATTATTTTCACTGGCTTAACTACGTATTCTTTGAAAGATGCCTACCACGGTGATTATATTCACTGCCTTACTACGGGCATCTATTGAACATGATGGCCATACACTGGTGATTATTTTTTCACTAGCTTACTACGGGCAGTCCTTTGAACAATGGCCATACAGGGTGATTATTACCTTATGCTTACTATGGGCAGTCAGTATTGAACAGATGGCCATAACGGTGAATATTTACTGGCTTACTACGGGCATTCTATTAGAACCGTATGAACCATGGAACGGTGGATAATATTTCACTGGCTTACATGGGGAATATTGAACAGATGGCCATACAACGTGATATTTTACTAGCTTACTACGGCAGTCTATTGAACAGATGGCCATACACGGTGAATCTTTTCATTCACTGAGCTTACTCACTCAGTCATTGAACAGATGGGGCCATACACAGTGAATATTTTCACTGGCTTACTATGAGCCTCATTGACAGATGGCCATACACGGTGATATTTTCACTGGCTTACTACGGGCATTCTATTGAATTATGGCATACACGTGAATATTGTTCACTGGCTTACTAGGGCATCTATTGAACAGTGGCCATACAACGGTGATATTTTCACTGCTTACTACGGGATTTCTATTGAAAGAGATGCCATACAGCTGAATATTTTAACTGGCTTACTACAGGCAGTCTATTGAATAGATGGCCATACACGGTGTTATTTTCACTGGCTTACTATTGGCATCTACTATTGAATAATGGCCATACAGGGTGAAATATTTTCCTGGCTTACCTACGCGGCGTCCCTATTGAATAGATGGCCATACGTAATATTTTCACTGGCTTAACTAGGGCACTATTGACAGTGAGCATACACGTGGTATATTTTCACTGGCTTACTATGGGAATTATATTGAACAGATGGCCATACACGGTGATCATTTTCACTAGCTTACTACGGGCAGTCTATTGAACAGATGGCCATACACGGTGAATATTTTCACTGGCTTACTACGGGCAGTCTATTGAACAGATGACCATACGGTGATTATTTTTCACTGGCTTACTATGGATCTATTGAACGATGGCCATACATGTGATTTTTTTTCACTAGCTTACTACGGCGTCTAATTGAACAGATGGCCATACACAGTGAATATTTTCACTGGCTTACTAGGGGCACTCTTTGAACAGATGCCTACACGTGAATATTTTCACTGGCTTACTAGAGAGTCTATTGAACTAGATGGCCATACGGTGAATATTTAACTGGCTTACTACTGGCATTCTGATTGAAAGATGGTCTACACAGGATATTTCACTGGCTTTCGGGCAGTCCTATTAACGTGGCCATATGGGTGAATATTTCACTGGCTTCTATGGCTAGTCCTATTAACAGATGGCCATACAGGGTGATATTTTTAACTGGCCTTACTATGGGCATTCCTATTCGAATAGATGGCCATACAGGTGTGAATTTTTACCTGCTTACTACAGGCAGTCTATAGAAACATGCCTACATATGAAATATTTTTCACTGGCTTACAAACGGGCACGTATTGAACAGTAGGCCATACACAGTGTATATTTTTATCCTGGCTTACTACGGGCAGTCTATTGAACAATGGCATTACACTTGATTATTAGCACTAGCTTACTATGGGCAGTCAATTGAACAATGGCCATACACGGTGATATTTTTCACTGGCTTACTACGGGCAGTCTATGAACAATGGCCATACCCATGATATTTTCACTGCTTACTATGAGCAGTCTATTGAACAGATGGCCATAACCGGTGAATATTTCCCTGTTTCACTGGCTTACTACGGGCAGTCTATTGAAGATGGCCAACAGCTGAATTATTTTAACTGGCTACTCACCGGCATTCATTGAATATACTGGCCATACAGCTGAATATTTACTGGCTTACTACGGCAGTCTATTGAAGAATGGCCATACACTGGTGATTATTTTCACTGGCTTACTATTGGGCATTCTATTGAACGATGGCCATACCACGGTGAATAGTTTACACTGGCTTACTACGGCAGCTCCTATTGAACAGATGGGCCATACCGGTGAATATTTCACTGGCTTTACTCTCGGCAGTATGACTACAGAGGCCATACCAGTGAGATTTTTACTACTGGCTACTACGGCAGTCTATTGAACAGATGGCCATACACGGTAAGATTATCACTGCCTTACTACGGCATCTATAACAGATGCATACGGTGAATATTTTACTGACTGGTTCTATGGTCAGTCTATTGAACAGATGGCCATACACGTGATATTTTCACTGGCTTACTATCGATTCTATTGGAACAGATGGCCATACTGACGTGAATATTTTCACTAGGCGTTACTACGGCAGTCTATTGAACAGATGGCCATCACAGTGAATATTTTCACTGGCTTACTACTGGGCAGTCTATTGAACGATGGCCATACAGGTGATTATTACACTGCTTACTATGGCATTCGATTGAATAGATGGCCATACACGTGAATATTTTCACTGCCTTACTACGGCATCTATTGAACGATGATAAATACGGTGATTATATTTCACTGGCTTACATGGGCATTTTGAACAGATGGCCATACACAGTGAATTATTTTAACTGGCTTCTATCACGGGCATCTATTGAACAGATGGCCATACACAGCTGAATATTTTCACTGGCTTTACTATGGGCAGTCTTTTGAACGATGGCCATACCAGGTGAATTTTTCACTGGCTTACTACGGCATCTAATTGAACGATGGCCATACACAGTGAATATTTTCACTGGCTTACTACGGGCATTCTATTGAACAGATGGCCACACAGGTGAATATTTTCACTGGCTTACTACGGGCATTCTATGAAAGATGGCCATACATGTGGTGAATATTTTCACTGGCTACTATGCGGCACGTCTATTGAACAAGATGGCCATACACAGTGATTATTTCACTGGCTACTACGGGCTTCTATTGAACCAATGCCATACCGTGATTATTTTACTGCTTCTACGGCAGTCCTCATTGACATGATGGCCATACAAGTTGAATATTTTCACTGGCTTACGCTAGGGCATTCTATGAACAGATGGCCATAGGGTGAATATTTTCATGGCTTACAACGGGCAGTCGATTGAACAATAGGCCATACACGGTTAATATTTTCACTGGCTTCACGGGGCAGTCTATTGACACAGATGGCCATACAGGTGATTATTCCACACTTACTATGGCAGTCAATTGAACAGATGGCCATACACGGTGATATTTTCACTGGCTTACTACGGCTCAGCTCTATTCTGAACCAGATGCCAGACACGTGAGTATTTTCACTAGCCTTACTATGGCTTCTATTGAACATGACCCGGTGAATATTTCACTGGCTTACTACGGGATTCTATATGAACAGATGGCCATACACGGTGATATTTTTCACTAGCTTACTACGGGCAGTCTATTGAACAGATGGCCATACACGGTGATATTTTCACTGGCTTATAGGGCAGTCTATTGACGAATGGCCATACACGGGTGATATTACTTAGGCTTACTATGGGCAGTCACTTGAACAGATGGCCATAACAGGTGATATTTTATCACTGGCTTACTACGGGCAATCTATTGAACAGATGGCCATATGGTGATTATTTTCACTGGCTTACTACAGAATTCTATGAACAGATGGCCATACTACATGTGATTATTTTCACTGGCTTACTACTGGCGGCATTCTATTGAACAGTGGCCACATCACGTGAATTATGTTACTCTTAACTACTGGCCTTACTACGGCATTCTATTGAAACAGATGGCCATACACTGTATTATTTTCACTGGCTTAATACACGGGCATTCTATTGATCATGTTGCCATACAAGGTGAATGATTTTCACTGGCTTACTATGGCAGTCTATGAACAGATGGCCATAACACGGGAATATTTCACGGCTTACTCCGGGCAGTCCTATTGACAGATGGCCATACACGGTGATTATTAGCACTAATCTTACTATGGGCATCAATTGAACAGATGGCCAACCCGGTGATATTTTCACTGGCTTACTCTCTACGCGCAGTCTATTGAACGATGCCATAACACGGTTATTATTTTCACTAGCTTACTATGGGAATTCTATTTAACAGATCCATACAACGGTGCTTATTTTTCACTAGCTACTAGCGGGCATCTATTGAAACAGATGGCCATATACCGTGATTATTTTCAGCTAGCTTACAACGGCAGTCCTAGTGAACAGATGGCCATACACGGTTGATTATTATCCTACTTACTATTGGCAGTCAATTGAAATATATGGCCATACACGGTGAATATTTTACTGCTTAACTACGGGCATCTATTGAACAGATGACCAACGGTGATTATTTTCAACTGACTTACTATGGGAATTATATTGAACATATTGCATACACGTTATCATTCACTAGCTACTACTGGCAGTCTATTGAACAATGGCCATACCGGGTGATATTTTCACCTGGCTTACTACGGGCATTCTATTGAACAGATGGCCATACACATTGAATAGTTTCACTGGCTTACTATGAGCAGACTAATTGAACAGATGGCCATCCACGGTGGAAAATATTTTCACTGGCTTACTAAGGGCATTCTATTGAATAGATGGTCATGACACAGTGAATATTTTCACTGGCTGACTACGGCAGTCTATGAACAACATCGTGGCCATCAAGGTTGAATATTTTCACCTGGCTTACTACCGGCCATTCTATTGACTAGATGGCCATAACAGGCTGAATATTTTAACTGCTACTACAGGCAGTCTATTTGAATAAGGCCATAACGACGTGAGTATTTTCATTTCACCTGCTTTACTAATTGGTCCCCCCCATTCCTATTGAATAGATGGCCCGACAGGGTGCATATTTTACCTGCGTACTACATGGCATTCTATTGAATAGATGGCCATACACTGGTAATATTTTTCACTGGCTTACTACGGGCACAAGATTGAACAGTAGCCATACACAGTGTATATTTTTACTGGCTTAACTAACGAGCAGTCCTATTGAACAGATGGCCATACACGTGATTATTATCACTATCTTACTATTCGCGTCCATTAACAGATGGCGATACCGGTGAATATTTTCACTGGCTTACTACGGGAGTCTATTGAACAGATGACCATACGGTGATTATTTTCACTGGCTACTATGGGAATTCTATTTGAACAGATGGCCATACATGGTGATTATTTTCCACTACTTACTACGGCATTCTATAACAGATGCCATACACAGTGTAATATTTTCACTGGCTTACTCTACGGCCACTCTTTTGAACAGATAAGCCATACACAGTGAATATTTCACTGCTTACTTTGAGTACGTCCTATGGAACAGATGCCATACACGGTGGTGAATATTTTTCACTGGCTTACTACGGCATTCTGTTGAATAGATGGGTCATACCACAGTGAATATTTTCACTGGCTTACTACGGGCAGTCCCCTATGGACAGATGGCCATAGGGTGAATATTTTCACTGGATTACTATGGCATCATTGCAGATGGCCAATACACCATAGTAAGCCAGTGAAAATATTCACCACATATGGCCATCTTTTCAAAAGAATGCCGGTAGTAAGCCAGTGAAAATATTCACCTTGTATGGCCAC
>JAACNH010001703.1:0-31041 GCA_019447015.1 Hymenochirus boettgeri | reverse complement strand
GTCCCAATCTGCCTTCTGTCTTAGCATTATCGGTAACATACGACAGCCATAAATATACAGCAGCAATCGTAGATTTATGCCGAACATTCGTTAATTAACAAACGTTTGGTTGTAGAATACCATGCGCTAGTAAACTACCACAATGGTATTCTATGGAGATCGTAAAACTACGAACCCGTTATCGTAGATTTACAATTGTGATCAGTAATTTACGATTGTTAAACCAATCGTTAAAGTGATACCGCGCCTTTAGAAATATGAAGGTATGGTAAGTAGTACTGTAGGATACCGCGCCTTTAGAAATATGAAGGTATGGTAAGTAGTACTGTAGAAGGAGACCAGGTGCCATTTTTATAAAGGTGCGGTATCGCTTTTTTTAACGATTGTTAATTTACTAACGATTTTGTAGAAAAAAAAGGCGTGCATAGGGAAACATCGGTTCAAAATCGACTGCCCGTGAGAAGGATAAAATCATGAAAACATATCACCCGTGTAGGCAGCGGAAGGTTGCCAGTAATAAGCTGCCATAGGTAGTGTATCCATGAAAATAATTCTCATAGGGTAAGCTCGATCAAGAGAAGGGTCAGGGTAAGGCCGTAAGAAAGAGCACAGGAGGGGCCACGATGGGTTCAAATAGACTGCCCTCTCGCCATGAGAGAATAGGATACAGCGAGGGATCTGGGTGGCCATCGGTCAATAGACAACTGCCCGTGAGGAACCGGATAGAAAAAATAAAGGCACAGGGTATTGGTGGCCCCGTCGTTCAATAAATGGGCCCGTCGTAAGCCAGGGGGAAATAATTACAGGTAGCCAGCAGTCACAGGGGACCGTGGTAAGCCAGTGAACTATAAGTCACGAGAGGGTCCAGCGGTTCAATAGAAAACCGCAGCACCTGGAGCCAATTGAAGAGATGCACCAGGTATGGCCATCGGTTCATTGACTGCCGATAGAGCCTAGTGACTAAATAATCACCTAGGGTATGCCGATCTGTCAATAACTGCC
The DNA here is from genome assembly GCA_019447015.1 of Hymenochirus boettgeri. Classification (NCBI taxonomy): domain Eukaryota; kingdom Metazoa; phylum Chordata; class Amphibia; order Anura; family Pipidae; genus Hymenochirus; species Hymenochirus boettgeri. The sequence goes on along the minus strand of JAACNH010001703.1, from coordinate 30,039 downwards.
CATATAAGCGGAAAACGGATCGACTGCAGGAGGGATGAGCCAGCAGGTTCAAAATAGACTAGCCCAATAGAAGAACCAGTGGAAAATATTCACCACATGGGCCATCTGGTCACTAAGAATGCCTGGGAGTCGCCAGTGAAAAGCTTGCACCTGTAAAAAGGGCGCAGCCTTTTCAATAGACTGCCCCGGTGTAAGCCTGAGAAAATACAATTCACGGGGAAATAAAACATCTATCAAATAGAAGGCCCGTAGGAGGCCAGTGACAATCATTCGACGCAAGGGTAGGGCCGGTACTGGGTTCAAGAGACTGCGCATAGGTAAGCCAGTTGGAAATATTCAGCATAGGGTATGCCATAACTGGATCAGAAACGAGCCCGTAGTAAGCAAGGTGCAAAAATAGGCACCGTGTGTGAGAGAGCCCTACTGATTACAAAATAGAGCTGCCGCGTAAGACAGTAGAAAATGAATCACAAAAAAGGGAGTGGGGGAAAGGAAAAAAAGGGAAAAAAAAGGAAGGAAAAGGAAGAAATGGGGGGGACATGAGAAGGGCCAGACTGTTCCAGATATAAGGTTCCCAGAAGTAAGCCGTGAAAATAATCACTGGTCGGGGGTCGGCTAGTTCAATAAAGTCCACGTAGGAATAGACCAGTGAAATAATCACCGTAGTTTCAATATGCTGGCCCATAGTAACTACATTAGCAAAATAATCACCAAGGGGTGAGGCCATCTGTTCAGATAGCACTGGCGCGGAATAACCAGGAAATAGTCACCAAGTAAGATATGGCCATCGGTTAACAAGGGCCACAAATGCCCACTATAAGCGAGGGCTAGAGTAATCACTGGGAGGCGCCGATGGATGGGCCATCTATCTTGCAAGTAGACTCCCATAAAGAAACCAGTGAAAAAGATTCACACCAGTGTTATGCCATCTGTTCAAATAGACTGCCGCCATAGAGCCCCAGTGAAAATAAATTCACCACATATGCCAATCTGTTTCATAAATGCCGGTAGTACGCAGTGAACATATTCACCTGTATGGCTCACCATGTTCAATAGACTGCCCGTATAAGGCAGGACACAATAATCACAGTGTATGGCCAGCTGGTCAAGGAAAAGTTCCCGTTTCAAAGCCAGTAAAAATGATCCAGTGTATGGTCGCTGACATGTATCAATGACTAGCCTCATAAGTCAGCCACATATGAAAAATAAGCCGCACATATGGCCATAGCTTTGCAATGAATGGCCGGTAGTAAGCCAGATGAACCAATCTTCAACCAGTTATCATGCCACCATGTATCCAAAAATAAACTGCCCGTAGTAAGCATTGAAAAAGTGTTCACTAAGATGTAGTAACGCATACATTCAAGAAGAGCACCCTAATAAAGCCCAGATGAAGAAGAATATCACGGGTATGGCCAGCGGTTCATAGACAGCTGAGATAGTCAGACCAGTAAAATATTCCTGTGCTATAGGCCAGTAACATAAGAATAATAGCAATGACCTACTAGAGATATCCAGTGAGGATTCACAAGGGTAATGAAGCACATCTTTCAATAAGACTCCTATAAGAAGGACGTTTTGAAGAGGAAGCACCGGGTTATGGCCATCTTTCCATATGGTCCCCTAGAAACCAGGGAAAATAATCACCGTATGGTCTCTGTTCAAGAGACTGCCCGTATACGCCAGTGCGAGATAGTTCCCCGTGACTAGGCCATCTGTTCACTATGCTCCCTAGTAGAGCTAGTTGCTAACAGTAAATCACTGGGGAAGTTCGTGTGCCATGCTGTTCGAATATACTGCCCGTGTACCATGACATATTCAGGTGTATGGCCATCTGTCATAACGGGCCCATAGTGAGCGGGGAAACTAAGACATCTCACACGGTAGTGAGCCATCTGAATTCAATGAATTCCGGGAGGAGAAGGGGGTAGTAAGCCAGTGAAGATCTCACCGTGTATAGGCAGTACGTTCATAATTGCGGCAACACGTATAGTAAGCCGTGCAAATAATCACCGTAGTGGCCAAATCTGTTGCAATGAACTGTCCCGAGTAGAGGGCCAGTGAAATAATGCAGGCCGGAGGTAGCAAAATCTGGCAAAGACTAGGGATGAGGGGAACACATATACGTAAAAAGGACCAGCAAAACATTCACAAAAAACGTGAAAATTGAACCCTCTGTCACCTAACTGCCATACAGGAAACCAGTGGAAAATATGCAGCCATATGCTCTGTTCAATAGCATTGCCAGGAGGAACCATGGAAAAAAATAGAAGGGGCAACCGTTGAGTGCCACATGTATCAATAGACGTGCCCGAGTTAAGCGTGAAAATGCTATACATGGTATGTACCTCTGTTCAGAAAGAAATGCCCGTAGTTAACATGAAATATATCACTCGTGATGGCCACTTGTTCAATAGATGCCGTAGTGAGAACAGTGAAATATCATTCACCGTGTATGGCCATCTGTTCATAGATCTGCCCGTATAACCAGTGAAATATAATTTCACGTTAGCCATCTGTCAAGAACTGCCCTAGTACAGTATCACGAGCAGCTCATTGGAAGGAATATAAGTTAATTCACGTGTATGGCCATCTGTTCAATAGACTGCCCGTAGTAAGCCATGAAAATTTCACCGTGTGCCTCTGTTCATAGACTGCCCAGTAAGCGCAGTGAAAATATCAGACTGATGGCCATCTGTTCATAAATGCCGGTAGTGCCATGAAAATATTCAACCTTTGTATGGCCCCTGTTCTAACCCCGTATAAGCCGAGTGAAAATATTCACTGTGTATGCACCATCTATTCAATGAATGCCCTGTAGTAAGCCAGTGAAAATATTCACTGTGTAGTGCCATCTGTTAATAGACTGCTCGAGTAAGTCCCAGTGAAAATATTCACTAGTGTATGCCATCTGGTTCAAGACTGCCGTAGTAACCATGAAAATATTCACCGTGTAATGGCCATCTGTTCATAGACTGCCCGTTAAGCTATGAAAAGATCACCGTGTTGCCATCTGTTCAATATAATTCCCATAGTAAGCCAGTGAAATAATCACCGTATGGTCATCTGTTCAATGACTGCCCGTAGTAAAGCATGAAAATATTCACCGTGTATGGCCATCTGTTCAATTGACTGCCATAGTAGCTAGTGCTAATCAAACCGTGTATGGCCATCTGTTCAATGACTGGCCCGAGTAAGCCAGTGAAAATATTCACTGTGTTGGCCATCTGTTCATAGACTGCCCATAGTAAGCTAGTGAAAAAACTCACCGTGTATGGCCATCGTTTCAGTAGACTGCCCGTATAAGCTAGTGAAAATAATCACCGTGTATGGCCATCTGTTCAATAGAATCCCTCCCGTAGTAGCCAGTGAAAATAATCACCGTATGGCCATCTTTCAATAGACTGCCCGTAGTAAGCAGTGGAAAATATTCACCGTGTATGGCCATCTGTTCAATTGACTGCCCATAGTAAGCTAGTGCTAATAATCACCGTGTAAGGCCATCTGTTTCAATAGACTGCCCTTAGTAGCCAGTGAAAACCTTTCACCGTGTATGGCCATCTGTTCATAAACTGCCCATAGTAAGCCAGTGAAAATATTCAACATATGGCTCATTGTTCATAGAATGCCAGTAGTAGCCAGTGAAAAATATTACCTTGTATGGCCACATGTTTCAATAGACTGCCCTATTCAAGAACGATGAAAAAAGCACAGTGTATGCCTCGTTCAATAGAATGCCTTCCGTAGTAAGCCAGTGAAAATAATCACAGTGTATGGCCATCTGTTCAATTATACTGCCCGTATAACCAGTGAAAATAATCACATGTATGGCCACTGTTTCAATAAAATGCCCGTAGTAAGCCAGTGAAAATAATCACAGTGTATGGCCATCTGTTCTTGAATGTCCCTAGTAAGCCAGTGAAAATTTTTCTCATGGTGCACCGAGTTATCCAATCTGGGCGAGCTGGGCATGGCATGAGGCTCATGTACCTACCTTTTTGAACTGGTGCAGAGGGCATCGTATACTGTGCCAATCTGTGTGACCGGGCATGAGGGCATCTAAAAATTGTAGTAATCTGATGGTAAGATAACCTTCCCCTTTCGCCCCTTGTTTCCTAAACCTTCTTTACTTTTCCCCGTTGATCACGGCATCTTAATCTATACCAGACTGTATGATCTGGGCATGACGGAACATTATATTCCTCTGTGAGCTGGACATGTTGGCATTGTATATGACTGCCAATCTGTGTACAGTATGAGGACCACTTAGATGCAACTATAATGTGTGGCTGGGCTAACGAAATCGTATATGTACGTCTTTCTGAGCTTAAATTGGTGGTGTCATATGCCATTATTCCACCAATCCAGGTAAATAATGAACCCAGGTGATCGCAGGGTAAAGGGACCTGCCATAACGACAGCACTGTCCCAATCTTCCTTCCTTGTCTTACATTATCGTACCATACGCCAGCCATAAATATACAGCAGCATCGTAGATTTATCCGAACATGCGTTAATTACAACGTTTGGGTGGTATTACTACCATGCGCTTTAGTACACTATCCACAATGGTATTCTATGGCGATCGTAAAACTACTAACCCTTAACACGTAATCTTACCAATGGTGATCAGTAAATTTACGATTGTTAAACCAATCGTTAAAGTGATACACCGCGCGCCCTTTAGAAATATGAAGGTATGGTAATATACTGCTAGAAGGCCAGACCAGGTGCCATTTGATAAAGGGGCCATATCAATAATGTCAACCAATAATATCATATCAATAATATGTCAGACAATAATGTCATATCAATAATATGTCAACCAATAATACCATATCAATAATATGTCAACCAATAATACCATATCAATAATATGTCAACCAATAATATCATATCAATAATATGTCAGCCAATAATATCATATCTAAAATATGTCAACCAATAATACCATATCAATAATATGTCAACCACTAATATTGTATCAATAATATGTCAACCAATAATACCATATCAATAATGTCAACCAATAAACCATCCATAATATGGGCGGTCCCGGCAAGCAAAATTTTAATAATATTCCCTTCTTTATTCAAAATTATCGTCCAAATCCAATTTTAACCACTTTAACTTACACCTGTCAATATGTCAGCCAATAATATCATATCAATAATATGTCAGCCATAATACCATTCAATATGTCAACCAATAATATCATATCAATATAGTCAGACAATAATGTCATATCAATAAATGTCAACCAATAATACCATATCAAATAGTTTCAACCAATAATACCATATCAATATATGTCAACCAATAATATCATATCAATAATATGTCAGCCAATAATATCATATCTAAAATATGTCAACCAATAATACCATATCAATAATATGTCAACCACTAATATTGTATCAATAATATGTCAACCAATAATACCATATCAATAATGTCAACCAATAATATCATATCAATAATATGTCAGCCAATAATATCATATCAATAATATGTCAACCAATAATACCATAACAATAATATGTCAACCAATAATACCATATCAATAATATGTCCAGCCCATCATATCATATCTAAAAAATGTCAACCAATAATACCTATCAATAATATGTCAACCACTAATATTGTATCCTAATGATGTCACCAATACTACCATATCAATCAATGTCAACCAATAATATCATATCAATAATATGTCAGCCAATAATATCATATCTATAATATGTCAACCAATAATACCATATCAATAATATGTCAACCAATAATATCATATCAATAATATGTCAACCAATAATATCATATCAATAATATGTCAACCAATAACACCATATCAATAATATGTCAACCAATAATACCATGTCAATATGTCAACCAATAATACCATATCAATAATATGTCAACCAATAATATAACATCAATAATATGTCAGCCAATAATATCATATCAATAATATGTCAACCAATAATACCATATCAATAATATGTCATTTAGGATGTGTTTTAGGATGTGTTAGTGTATGTGGAGGTGTTATGTTAGTGGGATGGTAGTATATTTAGGATGTGTTATGTATGTGGGGATGTGTTAGTGTATGTGGGATGTGTTAGTATATTTAGGATGTGTTAGTGTATGTGGGATGTGTAGTATATGTGGGATGTGTTAGTGTGTGTGGGATGTGTTAGTGTATGTGGGATGTGTTAGTATATGTGGGATGTGTTAGTGTAGGTGGATGTGTTAGTGTATTTAGGATGTGTTGTGTATGTGGGAATGTGTTAGATATGTGGATGTGTAGTGTTGTGGGATGTGTTAGTGTATTGGGATGTGTTAGTGTATGGTGGGATGTGTTGTTAGTATATTTAGGATGTGTTAGTGTATGTGGATTTGTTAGTGTATTTAGGATGTGTTAGTGTATGTGGGATGTGTTAGGGTATGTGGGGATGTTTAGTGTATGTGGGATGTGTTAGTATATTTAGGATGTTGTGTATGTGGGATGTGTTAGGTATGTGGGAGTGTAGTATATTAGGATGTGTTAGTGTATGTGGGAGTGTTAGGTATGGGGATGTGTTAGAGTATGTGGGATGTGTTAGTGTATGTGGGATGGTTAGTGTGTGTGGGTGTGTTAGTATTTGTGAGATATGTAGCAGTGTAGATTTTAATTCATCACAGATGCTGAGCTGCGCAGTTGATCTGGATTAGGGTGATTAGTGAAAACCATTCTGGGATTACGACTTATTCTTAGTTGTCGCATTTAAACACCTGATGTGTTCATTGCTTCAAGTATTATTATGAGAATAAACGTAGCAGTGGCAGATTAAAGTCCTACACACACATACTGTAGGATATTGCAACGGGCATTAAAGGGGCATCCCCCAACAACACCGGGGAAACGTAACGAGAGTCCTTATCACTAAATCTAGTTTTAAATGCACTAGCCAAGTTCTGAGGGCTAGCGGAAAATGACATGCAACCTCCGCTAGCAATGTACAAAACATCATAATGAGTTCCCTAATGCCAGCAATAGCAAGAATTCAGATGTTCTTAAGGAAACTATTTAAAAATTAAAAGTACTTGGGGCAGGAAGGTAAGATTGTTATTCCTACCTCCCAATATTGTTTTGTTGAAGAGCTAAAGCACTACAGATTTCATCTGCCAGGTTAGTGACACGGGCCTTGCGTATTACATATAGTGCTAAAGCATTTAGGAAGACTGTCAGAAGCAGTTTTCTTTGTACTGATGCTCCTCATAGAAAAATATTGAGAGGTAGAAAGTACCAATCCTACCTCCCTGCCCCATGTATTTTTCATTTTAACTGTTTTTGAAAAAACATTATATTTACTATAGTTCCTTTAATGCATCATGATCAATATATCATGGGCGCCCGGAGCACTGCAGAGCGGGGGTCAATGAAGTGTGATCTACGTACCGTATTTACTCGAGTATAAGTTGAATTTTTATGGTTTAAAGTTAGCCTGAAAACCTAACCTCGACTATACTCGGGTCAAGTCCTAATTTAGATCCAAATTCTGCAATTTGTGGATAGTAACCAGTAGGTGGTGCTGTGTTAACCTGCATAGAAAGTTACAGGAGCTGATCTTCCTTTACACTCCTTCGCTTCCTGTGTCAGGCTGCTGGACTCACTCTGCACTGTCACTGCTCATCTGGATGCTGTAAATCTGATGGGTCTACTCAGTTTGGGGAAAAAACAGCTGCTAGTTCAATGCAAGTGACCGCTTGAAACTACAACTCTCAGGTGACATTTTAACTATTGGGGTCGAGAGTCCTTTACATATGGGGTCGGAGGGCTCTTTACAATATGGGGGTCAGAGGGCCCTTTACTATATGGGGGTCAGGAGAATTGAACCTTGCCACTCCAAATGTTCAGAAACAGCAACCCCAGCAACAAAGATGCTGGATTTGTAGGTTCCAAACATCTGTGCCAAGGAATTGGGGGTACTGTACTGGATGTGGCTATACTGTATGGATTCATGTATGGGAAGTCTGCTGTCCATTTAAAGGGCAAACTAATTTCTACCCTTGGCTTATACTCAAGTCAATCAGTTTTTATAAATTTTTCAGGAAAAATGGGTACCTTGGCTTATAATCGGATGACTTATACTCGAGTATATACGGTACTTGCAATGGGGGACATGCAATACATTTCCCTATCACACCTTACCTGCCCTTGTTACTGATGCAATAACCACTTTGCGACTGATATACATTGTGTAAATGCAAGTGGTAAGTTGCAATCTGTCACGTTTGTGAAGCCACAATTGTGAAGGCTTTCATCTTGGTGCAAAAAAACAGCCAATAATCTTCGCTAAAGTTATTTTATTGCAAAGTCTTTAGAAATAGTTCAGGCAATGCACAATGGTACAAACCCACTAACCCAACTGTACATCTGGTAGTGTGGGTTTAGCAATTATTTTTCCCCTTTGCATGAGATATTGCATCTCCCTGAAAATCTCTTCTTTCATCTCAAGGCTGCATGATATTATGGCTGACATATTATAGATATGGATTATTGGTTGACATTATTGATATGATATTATTGGCTGACATATTATGATATGATATTATTGGTTGACATATTATTGATATGGTATTATTGGTTGACATATAGATGATATTATTGGCTGACTATTATTGATTGAATTATTGGTTGACATATTATTGATATGATATTATTGGCTGACATATTATTGATATGGTATTATTGGTTGACATATTATTGATATGATATTATTGGCTGACATATTATTGATATGATATTATTGGTTGACATATTATTGATATGATATTATTGGCTGACATATTATTGATAGATATTATTGGTTGACATATATTGATATGGTTATTGGTTGACACATAGACATGATATTATTGGCTGACTTATTATTGATATGGTATTATTGGTTGACATATTATTAATATGATATTATTGGCTGACATATTATTGATATGGTATTATTGGTTGAAATATTATTGATATGGTATTATTAGTTGACATATTATTGATATGGTATTATTGGTTGACATATTATTGATATGATATTATTGGTTGCATATTATTGATATGGTATTATGGTTGACATATTATAGATATGATACTATGGCTGACATATTATTGATATGATATATTGGTTGACATATATTGATATGGTATTATTGGTTGACATATTTTGATATGGTATATTGGTTGACATATTATTGATATGATATTATTGGCTGAACATATATTGATATGATATATTGGTTGACATATTGATATGGTATATTGGCTGACATATTATTGATATGATATTATTGGCTGACATATTGACATGGTATTATTGGTTGACATATTATTGATATGGAATTATTGGTTGACATATTATTGATATGATATTATGGTTGACATATATTGATATGATATATGGTTGACATAATTGATATGGTATTATGGTTGACATATATAGATATGATATTATTGGCTGACATATTATTGGTTGACATATTATTGATATGGTATTATTGGTTGACATATTATGTATGTTTTATTATTGGTTGACATATTATTGATATGATATTATTGGCTGACATATTATTGATATGATATATTGGTGACATTATTGATATGGTATATTGGTTGACATATTATGATACAATATTAGTGGTTGACATATTATTGATAGGTATTATTGGTTGACATTTTTAGATATGATATATGGCTGACATATTATTGATATGATATTATTGGTGACTATATGATATTTTAGGTATTATTGGTTGACATATTATTGATATGGTATTATTGGTTGACATATTATTGATATGACATTATTGTCTGACTTATTGATATGATATTGGTTGACATTATTGATATGGTATTATTGGCTGCATTTATTGAATGATATATTGGCTGACATATTGAATGGTATTATTGTTGACATATTATTGATATGGAATTATTGGTTGACATATTATTGATATGGTATTATTGGTTGACATATTATGATATGGTATTATTGGTGACAATTATGATATGATATATTGCTGACATATTATTATATTATTATGGTTGACATATTTGATATGGATTATGTGACATATTTAGATATGATATTATTGGCTGACATATTGATATGATATATATATGGTTGACATTTATTGATATGGTATTATTGGTTGACATATTATGATATGGTATTATTGGTTGACATATTATTGATATGATATTATGGCTGACTATTATGATGTTATATTATTGGTGACATATTATTGATATGGTATTATTGGTTGACATATTGACATGGTATTATTGGTTGACATTATTGATATGGTGTTATTGGTTGACATATTATTGATATGATATTATTGGTTGACATATTATTGATATGATATTATTGGTTGACATATTATTGATATGGTATTATTGGTTGACATATTATAGATGTGATATTATTGGCTGACATATTATTGATATGATTTATTGGTTGACAATTATTGTATGGTATTATTGGTTGACATATTATGATATGGTATTATTGGTTGACATATTATTGATATGATATTATTGGCTGACTATTATTGATATGATATTATTGGCTGACATATTATTGATATGGTATTATTGGCTGACATATTATTGATATGATATTATTGGCTGACATATGACATGGTATTATGGTTGACATATTATGATATGGTATTATGGTTGACATATATTGATATGATATTATTGGTTAACTTATTATTATACGGTATTATTGGTGACATATTATTGATATGATATTATTGGTTGACATATTATTGATATGGTATTATTGGTTGACGTATTACTGTATGGTATTATTGGTTGACATATTATTGATACGGTATTATTGGTTGCTCAAATTCTCATGAAAAACCAGTGCAATGGCAATATGAAGTCGCCTGTGGCCGTGAGTGTGTTTTTTCACATTGTTACTTGCCATTTTACTAGAAATATTATTTTTCTGTATCTGTGTAACAAAATAAACAGAAAGGGGAGATGCAATAAAGTTTGGCCATTTGGCCTGCACTTGTTCGGCGATGTAGTAACCACTTTGTGAGTCTTACTGTATCATGTGAATGCGAGTGGTAAGTGGCAATCTTTTGCATGGCTTTAAAGTTACATATAGAAAGACTTTAATTTTGGTCTAAACAATCATTGGCTCCCCGATCACTAGGCTAAATCAGGGGGAGCTGGACCTTACATTCACACATCATACCGCCACATTGGAACATGGGAGATCAATCTTAACTATTGTTAAAGATTATATATGACGCAGTCCAGGGTGCTGGATTTCTGCCCTATTTCCCACACACCACATACAAAAAAAGATAGGAATAGTTCTCCTTTAAAAATACAATGACCATTGAGAAGAGAAAAGAAAGTGAAAGTGTTGGCAGGTACTTATTTTAGACATTTCTGCTGTCTATAAAACACGGGGAACATCAATTGAAGTTTGGGGATAGTAATCAGTAAATGTCAGAAACATCCTACATGCATCTAATCAATGATGTTCTGTAACCCATTCATTGGGTAAATACAGTGTGCAGATCTGCATTTCTAAACCACATGAATGTCCCCACTCTGACACATACCTCATACATTTCACCATGGTCTATGACTGTTTGTGGGGATTGTGTTTCTAAATTATCAAGTAACAAAAATGTAATGTGCCAAAACCTAAATGTACCGTAATCTAGCAAGTAGATACCTAGAAATGAAGGGTCTGGAAGACACAGAACAATCTTGGCCCAAACCCATTTGCAATCTGTCGATAATGGAGATATCAGCAGTTGTCTGGTAGATTTATATAGATCCCTGGGAAAACAGATTGAATATTGTCTTGTATATACCAGAGGCCCTTACACTATACGCTATACTTTGTGTGGTTGTGTGGTTGCACAATGGCGTACCGTGTATTCCAACCACTATTTTCTGATTAAAGTACTAATCAAGCTACACCACCTTGCACTATTAAGGAGAAATTTAATGAAGTAATTAAATAAAAACACATTTTAAATGAAATTACCTGTGGCAGAAAGGTAAGATTGGTAATTTGTTAAGGGGGGAACCAGCATAAAAACTGCTTTGCCAGCTTCCTATGTGCTTTAGCGCTATCTTTAATATAGAAACGCCAGAACACTTGATGAAAACTTTACACGCTGGTGCGCTTTAATGACATTATATTGAGGGGTAGAATAATCAGTCTTACCTTCCTACCCAAGGTACTTTTCATTTTAAAAAGTACGTTTTACAGTGTAGTGTCCTTTAATGTCGAGCTTGAAATCTGCTCATGCTTATGTGGCCATGTCTGAAATTGATTGATTGATTTTTCAACAGGTCCTGTTCAATTCCTTTCTGGGCAGTCTACTGAAAAGAAGAGTCACATGGGTTGATTTTTTTCATCCAGTTCAAATAGAACAATCGATAGTCTATCTAAAAGCACATGAGTGCCATACAGCCCATACAGCCCAATAATCATATCTATCATCTATTTGGTGTCCGCTTGTTCCTCGCGGTTGTGTACCTGCTCACGTGTGTGTACGAGCCTTTGTTAAAAGTAATAAATAAAAAAAAAACACATGCCTATTGATAAAATGTCTAATTGTTCAGTTAATGTATGAACAAGAAAATGCAAAGGACATCACTCATTTTCCTGTGGGTTTGTGTGGATTAAGAAAAAAGCAAGGACATGAAAATCAGATGAAGATGTCATAATATCGTTCACACTTTGCGTTTTTGTGGGCTGGGTTTTTGGAACGCAATGCTTGCAGCAGTTTAGTGCGATAATGTACTCAATGATAGTCAGGGCTAGGCCACAGTGCTGTGCTTTTTTTGCGTTTGCGCTTGCCTTTTTCTTTATCATTGAAAATGCAACAACGCACCGAAAACGCGTTCCGCATTTAAATCGCAATACATGCGTTTTTCAATACTTAATGAAAAAACGCATGCGCAAACGTTGCAGTGTGGCCATGCCCTCAAAGAGGAAAAAAACTAAAAAATGCACTAAAACGCACTGAAAAACAAATAATAAACCATGCAAACGCATTGTAAAAACGCTTAAATCGCAATGTAATTTACTTTTTTGTTGGCAATTTACTTTTTTGTTGTGTTGTGAACGTAGCCTTACTGTGGGAGAAATACAAATAATGTAGAAGGGAAAGAGTCAAATTCCAGAAGATAAATAACCATAAATCAGGCTATTTCTTCTACAGCTCTTATCTCAACATGCATTTAAAGGACTCAACTGATATTGCCCTAAATATGCTTCTAGCAATAAGGATTGTCCATTGGACAGAAATAATCGGTGTCTGTTTTCCCCTAACGTTCTGTTTATATCAAAATTCTTTAAAGGGAAATCACATTGTTACATTGGCAATAGTTTTAGTTGCTGGTAAAACCAAGTTTTTTGTCTGCCAATTAAAAATGCAATATGTAAGGATATGGGTTCCTTTCCCCAAATCCAAAAGATATATTGATAGTCTGATGCCAATGGATAAAGTCCTTGTGCTACATGGGCTTTAGATCCATAGAAGAAGATATACAATACAGAGTTGGGCCTGTCTACAGATCTGGGTACACACAGGATCGACATTCTCTTCTTTCACTACTTTTACCTTCTCTTTCTTTCTCCCCATCTCCCTCCAGTTTTTATTCTTGAACCATTTTATCTCCTAATTTTCATTGTCTGTCCCCTTTCCCTGGTGATCCTCACTTTTCATCTTTCTTTCTTCTCCATCTTTTCTCCAGCTTTTCTTCTTCTTGGCTACAACTCCCCTCCCCATCAGATAAATAAACCATTGTGACTGATTTTGAAGTCCATTGAAGACCGCACAACTGGGCAAAATTTACCTTCATGTCCAATCGACTTTCCGATTTGGACATGGTGAAACTTTTCCGTAACATTTGGACCTAATCGACTGAAATATCATGGCTGCTCTTCAATTGGACCTTAAAATCATCCACCAGTCAGAACAGATAGTGACAGTAATGGTGGAATCAAGCCATAGCTCTTTAAATAAAGTCTTTCCATACTACACATTGCTCATTCACAAGGCGATGCGGTAAATTCACAACAAAATATATAGCTGTGAATTTGATATCCATGCAAATTTGTAAAGATCCAAGGGCCTTAAATTGTACCTACTGCATGGCGAGAAAACAAACACCACATAGCTACCAATGTAATGTTATTCTTGTTAACATCAACTCACTGGTCTGGGGCTTTCTTAGATATGATCTGGTTACTTGCTTCAATTTTTTTACTAAAAATACTCGGCCTATTCTTATTTTGCCTCCCCATAAACAGCTTTTAGGTGCAGATGAATGGGAATATAGAATTTTTGGTGGGTTATGTGCAGAGAGAGGCGGGAATACGAAACCAGCTGTGAATGAAGACAGAGGACACATAAACAGGGCCCATGGTTTGCACTTTGGACAACAATCCTTTGGCAGCACGGTGGCTCAGTGGTTAGCACTGATGCCTTGCAGAGGTTCTGAGTTCGATTCCACCCTTGGACACGTCTGCAAGAAGTTTGTATGTTCTCCCTGTGCTTACGTGGGTTTCCTCCGGGATCCATTTTCCCACAATCATAAAGACATACTGACATACTGATAGTGTATGTGTCAATAAATGTGCTAGATTGTAAGCTCTTCAGGGCAGGCCTGATGTGAATATATACATGTAATTGTAAAGTGCTATAGAAGATGTTGGCGCTATACAAATCGCCAATAATAAAATAATGAAGCTTCTGTTTGACACCCATATAATGATTCCGGTTGAAAGATGGAAATTGCTTCCAGGGTTTGATGGGCACTTCCCAGCATGGATCCTAATTAGATGTTGCTAGTTGCTAGTTAGGACATAGCTGCACTTTAGGCATTTTAGGCTTTGATCTGCCTGATGGGAACAGTATTGACAATATTTCTTCTCAACTGATCATGTGACCCAATCAATTTCAGCCATATCCAATACATTTTTAATGCAATTTGATGAAAAAAGTTGAGAATCTATATATTCCAGTAAAGCCGACCCAGTATAAGCCGAGGTACCTATTTTTGCCTGAAAATTAGGAAAACTTGATTGACTCGAGTATTAACCGAGAGTAGAAATTATGACCACTACTGCCTTCTGATTCTGTATGTTCTAAGGCTTTAGCTGCCCTTTAAATGGACAGCAGAATTCCCATACAGTAGTCCCAACAGTAATAGCTATATTGGATTTTGGCTATTATGTATGGGACTACTGTATTGGAATTCTGCTGTCCATTTAAAGAGCAACTAAAGCCTCAAAACAATACAGAATCAGAAGGCAATCTTGTTAACAATATATACCATCCTCCTGATTCTGTATTGTTTTGAGGCCTTGGTTGCCCTTTAAATGGACAGTAATCCCATACGTAACTCAGACATCCCGCCCTCCAGATGACTTGCGGGCAGGGGGGAGGGGGAGGGGGCGTGGCGAGGGGGCATGGCGATGCGACATGACGTCATTTATGTCAACGTCGTGGCAGGACATGCACCCAAAGAGGGTGTGGAGGCGGAGTTATGGGTGTGGGGTGGGCTTGGCATGGCGATCCGGGGCCTGGTGCACAAAAGGGGGTGTGGCGGGGAGGAGATTTAGGACTTCTCGTCGCAGGAGATTGGGTGGTCTCGAGGGAGCGAGAGAGACTCCCGGAAGATCCGGGAGGGGGGGGATACCTGAGAACCCCCAATCCTTGGCACTCCAGATGTTTGGAAACTACAACTCCCACAGATGCTTAGTGGGGGAGTTGTAGTTTTCAAACACCTGCAGTGGCAAGGAATTGGGGGTTACTGTATGGGATTAGTTGTCTAAGATACAGATTGGTGTTACCAAGCTCCATAAGCAAATCCCACTCCTCCCTAGACAGAAGCAGAGGGAGATAAACACACGAGGAGCTGGGAAATCAGTTACTCAAGTTATTTAACCCGTGAAAAACACGGGTTTCCATGCATGTTTCCATGCTTTACCTGAGTAACTTCATGGTGAACTGATAGTGGAGAAGCTTTAGTCCCCTACTGTGCAAATGCACCCATAGACACTACTAATCCAGTTGCCTTGTTTGGTTAAAGGGATAGTCTTAGTTATTTAGAGGTATACTGCATAATGTTGTATAGCCTGGTGCATGTTGGGTATGAGTTTCTAATATGACCTGGTGTCTCTCAGTCACAATTAGTAAGTGGCTCGTTAGTAAATTGCTCATTAGTTATTTTAACACTATACAATTTACATTAACAAATATTAATAATTTCCGCTGAACTGTCCCTTTAATGAGCAATGTCCTTCAAGATTGACTTGTTCCATTCACAAGCAGAAGTTTGATTGGTCCTCTGTGGCTGTCACCATAAAAATGCAAAAACAATAATCAAACCCTAGAAACCCAATGCCAACTTTAAAAGGTCATTGCATCAGAAGGAGTATTCACCCTTCTCTATCACTGAAATGTTAACAAATGTTTTATTAGTTTGTTGTTAATAAAAGGACCATAATTCCCTGCCACAATCTCCCCTTTTTTCTTGAAATATTAAAACATTATACTCAATAAGACAATGCACAGGAGCAGGATCTAGCAGTGATATTTCACTCATAGAAACTGCAGCATCTCAGCTCACACGGCAGGTAGCCATGGGTTTCAACGTATGGTGGAAAGTGAAGTTATCATTAGTCACCGTTCCTGACCGCAATTACTCTCAGCTATGGCAAGTGGCGCAGTTTAAGCAGCTGAGCTGGACTATGAGCTTTACTATTGTAAATCTGTTGATAACAATTGATGACAGGTGCAGTATGGCTTGCAAATCAGGGCTGTAAAGCTCCATAGTCAAGATTGCAATTCATTTTGTTTTCATTTTCTTGTTCCCACGTAAAAAAGATACAGGGTACACGAGTAAGTCTCTACATCCAGGTGTTCTGGACAGTAATTATTTAGGAACAATAATTTAATAGGATTAAAGAGGCTGCAAGTCTTAAAATACAAAGTCTGCAGAAAAATCTTTTATTTTGAGCCATACAATGGTAATGTATAATATATTTCAAATGAAACCTGAAACCAGAGGAAGGAATGCTAAAGCTAAAATAGAAATGATTGAGAGAGCAATGAAAAAAATCTATGCACAGAGAAGGTCCTGAACCCAGACACCTTACTGCACGTGCTCTGTGAACCAGTGAATTTTTGACAATCTCACAGCTGCACTACTAGGACAATCCGACGGACCAATACATGGCACCATCGGTCAGTCGGTCGAAAATATTGTATGGTGTGTACCCGGCCTTAATCTGAACTTCCTTATCAAGTTTCAATTGGTAATAGTATGTATTTGAGGTGGAATAAAGACATACGTCATGTAGCACGCCTAACTCAGCAATACCCACATTTCCTGCCTAACACTTTATCCAGAGGACATACCAATTGGCTGCTCCATCAACCATCTATGCCAGCTTTGGGAACCAATCTTAAAAAACAGGTCAATATATTACACCAGCTGATAAGAACACCCTGCTCCCTGCAGGCATAAGGAACTGGGCACTGTATATGATGTCACTATGGAGCCCGTTGCTTCAGATGACTTTTTTTGCTTCACAACTTCTTAGTGATTCAGGGAAAGGTACAATGCAATGATATATTATCAGAATTATAAAGCAAACAAATTTGTAAGTGCTGTATGATCCTTAGAAGATAAATTAAATAAATTACCAAATGCTGTGTGGTTGCAGGTGGGGTTCACTAAGGGTACCTGAGAAAGTACCTGTGGGTCCCCATTATCTTATACCTTTCAAACAAGCTTATCTGGTTTCTTAAGTTATAGGCTTTTAAAGTTACACTCAGACAGTTAGGATGAAAAGGAAATATGTAAGTAATGACAATTACTGCAGTAGGATACAACTGGGCATGTCCGTGCTGTTGCAGCGAGGGCAGACAAATGGTGCTGGGGATGTCACAAATCACAGTGATAGCTGCTGCATCAAAGTAGGCCCAGCACGAAGAGCCGATTCCTTGGGTAGGACTCAGCCGTGAATTGATCTCTTAAGGAAAAAGGACATACCGGTACCTTTGAAGACTGAACTTTTTACTGGTCTACTACAGTTAGAACACATTTGATTGGTTGCTGCAAATAACAGCAAAGCAAAACGAAGCAACTTATTAAACAAGCCCAATGTTATTTTCCCTTAACTGAATGTAATGCTGTGTTTCTTATACTAATTAACATGCTGCTTGAATGCAGAAAGAGCCGTGTTACTGCATGACTTGTTTGGGCTTATTAATTAAATGCGATGGATTCATGTTAGAACAATTTATAGAGGACTTGGATATAATAAAACCATTTATCATGTAGTGTGTAGAAATGATGGTTTAGGTCTCTTGGGTTAAGCATATTAACTCTTTGCTCATTAAACTGTCCCTTGTGACCTTTTTCAATTATTAAGTAATTATGTCTCCATTAAACCCCCTAAGTGACCTATTTACCGAGCAGGGTTTGTTATATGAAATGATAAATGATTCCTTAGAAATATGTTTAAAAAGGTTACAGATGTTATTCAGTTGGGTCCAAGTGTGCAAGTTTGAGCACATTAAACATCAGTGTAATCAGGATATTACAGCGACAAGTCTGTTTTAATATGAGTCAGCATTATTATAAGTCAATAAATCGGAACCCCCCAATTAGCAATCAGTCTATCTCATTAAAAGAAAAATATGTGGTCTGCAAAACTCTGTTAAATGGTGGGCCTTCCTACTCTAGGCATCGTTCACCACAGCCAATTATTTTGCCTGACCACTTACATGGATCAATATTTTTGTCATATCAGCCTGAAGATTGGAATCACCAGATTTTACCCAACTGATATTTTGGTGAAATTGGTTGGTCCCAATGATCAACCTGTCAGTAAATTTTGACTGACAACAACTTATGTTAAATTTGTAATGATAGATTGTTATGGGAATCAGTTCTGAATCAGCTTGTGTCCACCAAGCTTTATTCTGGGTACACACTGTCACAATCTTTAAAAGATGACAGACAATATCTGTTGTATTCAATTAGATCAACTGGACTTGAAGTTTAGTTCTTGAAGACATTTCGCCTAGTCATCCGACTGGCTTCTCAATTCAGAATGACTTGTACAAGAATCTGTGGCAATTATGTACCCTGGAAAATCCCAATTAGCATTCACAGCCAGGTGTTAAGGGTGTGATTGGATAGTGGCTAAGAGGTGTTATAGGAACGCCCAGAGTAAGGTGTCAAAACAGCATTGTACATGGCAGACAGTTGGTGTCTAACCCCCCCACCTCTATTTAGGCTTGGTTTCTTTATTTTCACATAAATGGCCTCCTTAACACTCTCTTGAACCAGTCACGTTCCTTTGCCAATATGTTAACATTACAATCTTCAAAGTGAGTTGGTCGTTTAACACCTCTCTTGAACCAGTCACGTTCCTTTGCCTACATTAAGGATAAAGGACACACCTTTGAAGATTGTAATGTAACATATTGGCAAAGAAAGGTGACTGGTTCAAGAGAGGTGTTAAGAGGCCTTTATGTGAAAATAAAAGAAACCAAGCCTAAAATAGAGGTGGGGGGGTTTTTAGACACCAACTGTCTGCCATGTACAATGCTGTGTTTTACACCTTACTTGGGCGTTCCTATAACAACTCTAGCCACTATCCAATCACACCCTTAAACACTGGCTTGTGAATATGCTAATTGGGAATTTTCCAGGGTAATAATTGCCACAAGATTCTTGTACAAGCATTCTGAATTGAGAAAGCCAGTCGGATGACTAGCGAAATTGTCTTCAAGAACTAAACTCAAGTCCAGTTGATCTAATGAATACAACAGATATGTCGTCAATCTTTTAAAGATTGTGACAGTGTGTACCAGAATAAGCTTGTGTGACACAAGCTGATTCAGAACTGATTCCCATACAATCTATCATTACAAATTTACAAAAGTTGGTTGTCAGTCAAATTTACTTGGACAGGTGGATTCATTGGGACCAACCAATTTCACCAAAATATCGTTGGGTACAATCTGGTGATTTTCCAATTCAGGCTATATGACAAAAAAGTGATCATTGTAAGTGGTCAGCCAAATCAAGTGGCTTGGGACGGATGCCTAGGGTAGGAAGGCCAACCAACCATTTAACAGAGTTTTGCAGCCAGGACACATATTTTCCTTTTTTTAATGAGATAGAATGATTGGCTAATTGGGGGGGTTCGATGTATGACTGATAAAATGCTGACTCATATAAAATCGGACTTGTCGCTGTTAAAATCCTGATTACACTGATGTGTAATGTGCTCAAACTTGCAACAAACTTGGACCAACTGAATAACATCTGTAACTTTTAAACATATTTCTAAAGGAATCATTTATCATTTCAGATTAACAAACCCTGCCGGGTAAAATAGGTCACTTAGGGGATTTAATGGAGACATAATTACTTTATAATTGAAAAAGGTTCAAAAGGGAACAGTTAATGAGCAAAGAGTTATATGCTTACCCAAGAGACATAACCATTCATTTCTACACACTACATGATAAAATGGGCTTTATAGATCCAAGTCCCTCTATAAATTGTTCACATGAAATCCATCGCATTTAATTAATAAGCCCATAACATCATGCCGTAGTAACAACGGCTCTTCTGCATTCAAGCAGCATGTTAATTAGTATAAGAAAACACAGAATAATTCAGTTACGGGAAAATAACTGGGGCTTGTGTAATAAAATTGCTTTCGTTTTGCTTTTGCTTGTTAATTTGCAGCAAACAATCAAATGGTTCTAACGTAGTCGACCAGTAACAAGTTCAGTCTTCAAAGGACCGGTATGTCTTTTCCTTAAGATGCAAGTACACGGCTGAGTCCTGACCCAAGGAATCGGTCTTTGTGCTGCGACATACGTGATGCAGCAGCTATCACTGTGAGTTGTGACATCCCCAGCACCCATTGTCTGCCTCGCTGCCAAAGGCCACGAGCATGCCCAGTGTATCCTACTGCAGTAAGGTAATTATTACATATTTCCTTTTTCATCCTAACTGTTGAGTGGGAAATTTAAAAGCCTTAATTAAGAACCAGATAAGCTGGTTTGAAAGGTATAAGATAATGGGGACAAGGTACCTGCTTCAGGACCCTTTAGTGAACCCCACTGGCACCCAACACAGCATTGTATATTTATTTTAATTTATCTCTAAGGATCATACAGCACTCTTACAAATTGTTTGCTTCTTATTAATTCTGCTAAATATATCATATGCATTGTACCTTTCCTGAATCACTAAGAAGTTGTGAAGCAAAAAAAAGTGTCATCTGAAGCAACGGGCCCATAGTGAATCATATATCAGTGCCCGTTCCTTATGCTGCAGGGAGCAGGGTGTTCTTATCAGCTGGTGTAATATATTGTACTGTTTTTTAGATTGGTTCCAAAGCTGGGCCATAGATGGTTGATGAGCAGCCAATTGTATGTTCCTCGGATAAAGTGTTAGGCAGGAAATGTGGGTTGGCTGTGAGAGGCTGGGCTACATGGAACGCCTATGGGCTTTATTCCACCTCAAATTACTATACTATTTACCAATTGAAACTTGATAAGGAAGTTCAGATTAGGCCGGGTACACACATACAATTTTCGACCGACATGACCGATGGGCATGATTGGTCCGTCGGATTGTCCTTATTGTGCAGATGGAGATTGTCAAAAATGTCACTGGTTCACAGAGCACGTGCAGTAGGTTTCTGGGTTCAGGACCTTCTCTGGTGCATAGATTTTTTTCATTGCTCTCTCAATCCATTTCTATTTTAGATTTGCATTCCTTCCCTGGTTTCAGGTGTCATGTGAATATTGATAACATTTACCATGAGGCTCAAAATAAAAAGATTTTTGCAGACTTGTATTTTAAGACTTTGCAGCCTTTTTAATCCTATACATTATCGTTCCTAAATAAATTATGTACAGACACACCTGGATGTAGAGACTTACTCGTGTACTGTATCTTTTTTACCGGGGGAACAAGAAAAATGAAAACAAAATGATTGCAAATCTTTTGACTATGGAGGTTACAGCCTGATTTGAAGCCTACTGCACTGTCATCAATTGTTATCGAACAGATTACAATAGTAAAGTTAATAGTCCAGTCAGCGCTTTAAACTGCGCCACGTTGCCATAGAGAGAGTAATTGCGGTCAGGAACGGTGGACGTAATGATTAACACTTCATTTCCACCATAACGTGAACCCCATGGCTACCTGCCGTGTGAGCTGAGATGCTGCATGTTCTATGAGTGAAATGACATAATATCCTGCTAGATCCTGCTCCTGTGCATGTCTATGATATAATGTTTTAATATTTCAAGAAAACAAGGGGAGATTGTTATGGCATGGAATTATGAGGTCCTTTGTATTAACAACAAACTAATTAAAACATTTTGTTAACATTTACAGTGATAGAGAAGGGTGAATTCCTTCATGATGACAATGACCTTTAAAGTTGCATTGGGGTTTTCTAGGTTTGATTTTGGTTTGCATTTTATGGTTTGTTTTTGTTGGTTTTGGGTGACAGCCCACAGAGGAGCCAATCACACCTTCTGCTTGTGAATGGAACAAGTCAATATTGAAGGACCATGTGCTCATGAAAGGGGACCAGTCAGTTCAGCGGAACTGATTAATATTTGTAAATTGTAAATTGTATGTGTAAAATATACTAAGAGCAATTTACTAACGAGCCTTATAATGTGACTGAGAGACACCAGGTCATATTAGAACTCAGACACAAATGCAACAGGCGTTACAGAATTATGCAGTATACCTCTAAATAAAAAAAACTAAGACTTATCCCTTAACCAAACAAGGACTGGGGATAGTAGTGTCTATGGGTGTTGCATTTGCCACGTAGGGACTAAAGCTTCTCTCCACTATAGTTCACTGAAGTTACTCAGGTAAAGCAGGAAACATGCTGGGAAACCCGTGTTTTCAGGGTTAAAATAACTGTGTAACTGATTTCCCAGCTCCTCGTGTGGGTTACGCCCTGCTTCTGTCTAGGGAGGAGTGGGATTGGCTTATGGAGCTTGGAAACACCAATCTGTATCTTAGAAACTAATCCCATACAGTAACCCCACAATTCCTTGCCACGCAGGTGTTTGAAACTACAACTCCCAGCACCTAAGCATGTGGGAGTTGTTGTTCCAAAACATCTGGAGTGCCAAGAATTGGGGTACCGGTATCCCACCCTCCCGGATCTTCCGGGAGTCTCTCCGCTCCATCGAGACCACCCCCCAATCTCCTGCGCCGGAGAGGAGTCCTGAATCTCCTCACGCCACACCCCTTTTTGTTGCACCCGGCCCCGGATCGCCCAGGCCAAGCCCACCCCACCACCCATAACTCAGCCCACACCCCTCTTTGGGTGCATGTCCTGCCACGACGTGACATAAATGACCTTTCCACTGATCGCATCGCCATGCCCCCTCCCGCCACGCCCCTCCCCCCATTGCCGCAAGTAACATAGTGGCAGGGAGGGGATGTCTGAGTTACTGTATGGCGTTACTGTCCATTTAAAGGGCCAACCAAGGCTCAAAACAATACAGAATCAGAGGATGGTATATATTGTTACACGATTGCCTTCTGATTCGTATTGTTTTGAGCCTTAGTTGCTCTTTAAATGGGACAGCAGAATTCCACTACAGTAGTTCCATACAGTAATAGCAACCCAATATAGCTATTACTGTATGACTACCGAGGGGAATTGATGCTGTCCATTTAAAGGGCAGCTAAAGACTTAGAACAATACAGAATCAGAAGGCATAGTGGTCTCCTAATTTCTACTCTCGTTTTAATACTCGAGTCAATCAAGTTTTCCTAATTTTCAGGCAAAAATAGGTAACTCGGCTTATACTTGGGTCGGCTTATACTGGAATTATATAGATTCTCAACTTTTTTCAGCAAAATTGCATTTAAAATGTATTGGATATGGGCTGAAAATGATTGGGTCACATGATCAGTGAGAAGAAATATTGTCAATAATGTTCCCATCAGGCAAGATCAAAGCCTAAAATGCCTAAAAGGGCAGCTATGTCCTAACTAGCAACTAGCAACATCTAATTAGGATCCATGCTGCGGGAAGTGCCCCAATCAAAACCCTGGACGCATTTCCATCTTTCAACCGGAAATCATTATATGGGTGTCAAACAGAAGCTTAATTATTTATTATTATGGCGATTCGATTGTATAGCGCCAACATCTTCGATAGCACTTTAAATACATGTATATATTCACATCAGGCCCCCCTGGCCCTGCAAGAGCTTACAATCTAAGCACATTTATTTGGGACACATACCAATCTATCAGTATGTCAGTATGTCTTTCTGATTGTGGGGGAAAATGGAGTGGCCCGGAGGAAAACCCACGTAAGCACAGGGAGAACATTACAAACTCGTGCAGACGTGTCCAAGGGTGGATCGAACTCGAACACTGCAAGTCATCAGTGCTAACCACTGAGCCACCGTGCTGCCCAAGGATTGTGGTCCAAAAGTGCAAACCATGGGCCCGTTTATGTGTCCTCTGTCTTCATTCACAGGGTGAGTTTTCGTATTACCCGCCTCTCTCTGCACATTAACACCCACCAAAAATTCTAATTCCATTCATTGACACCTAAAGCTGTTTATGGGGAAGGCACCAAATAAGAATAGCCGAGTATTTTTAGTAAAAAAGAAGAAATTGAAGCAAGTAACAGATATTATCTAAAGAAAGCCCCAGACCAGTGAGTTGATGTTAACACGAAACATTACATTGGTAGCTATGGGTGTTTGTTTTCTCGACATGCAGGACGGTACAATGTAAGGGCCCTCCTGGACTTTACAATTGCATGGATATCCAAAATTCACAGCTATATATTTTGTGTGACATTACCGCCATAGCCTTGTGAGATGAGCCAATGTGTAGTATGAAAGACATTTTATTTAAAGAGCTATGGCTGATTCCACAATTACTGTCACTATCTGTTCTGGACTGGTGGATGATTTAAGGTCCCATTGAAGAGCAGCCCATGAGATTCCAGTCGATTCGGTCCAAAATGTTACGGAAAAGTTTCACCATTCCAAATCGGAAAGTCCCGATTTGACATGAGTAAATTTTGCCCAGTTGTGCGGTCTTCAATGGACTTCAAAATCAGCACAATGGATATATTTATCTGATTGGGGAGGGGAGGTAGCAGAGAGACAGAAAAGCTGGAGAAAAAAGGGATGGAGAATAAAAGAAGAATGAAAAGTTGCGGATCACCGGAAAGGGGACAGAAAAGTGAAACTAGGAGATTAAAATGTAAAGAATATAAAAAACTGGTAGGAATGGGGAGAAAAAAGAGAAGGTTAAAAGTAGTGAAGAAGGAGGAATGTCGGATCCCTGTGTGTACCAAGATCTGTAGACCAATGGGCCCCAACTCTGATTGTATATCTTCTTCTATGGATCTAAAGCCCTGAGCACAAGACTTATCATGGCATCAGACTATCAATATTCTTGTGGGATTTGGGGAAGGAAACAATATCCTTTACATATTGCATTTTTAATTGGCAGACAAAAAACGTGGTTTTACCAGCAACTAAAACTATTGCCAAGTGGTAACAATGTGATTCCCTTTAAAGATTTGATTATAATAAAAAGCAGACGTTAGGGGGAAAACCAGCACCGATTCTTGCTGTCAATGGACAGATCTTATTGCTAAGAAGATTATTTAGGGCAAAGATCAGTTGTGAGTCCTTTAAATGCATGTTGAGATAAGAGCTGTAGAAGAAATAGCCTGCTGAGTTATGGTATTTCTATCTTCTGAATTGACCTCTTCCTTCTACATTATTGGTATTTGCTCCCACAGTAAGGCTAAGTCACACTTACAAAACCAAAAAAGTAAATGCCAACAAAAAGTAAATTACATTTGCGATTTAAGCGGTTTTTAACAAGCGTTGCATTGGTGATTATTTGTTTTTCAGTGCGTTTTAGTGCATTTTTTAGGTTTTTTACTCTTGAGGGCATGGCCACACTGCAACGTTTGCGCATGGTTTTTTCATTATAGTATTGAAAAACGCATGTGATTGAGATGTTAAAATGCCCGAACGCGTTTCGGTGCGTGTTTGCATTTCAATGATAAAGAAAAGGCATGCGCAAAACGCAAAAAAAGCACAGCACTGTGGCCTAGCCATACTATCATTGAGTACATTATCGCACTAAAATGCTGCAAGCATTGAGTTCCAAAACCCAGCCCACAAAAAAGCAAATGGTTTGAACGATATTATACATCTCATCTGATTTTCATTGTCCGTGCTTTTTTCTTAATCCACACCAAACCCAACAGAGAAAATGAGTGAGGTCCTTTGCATTTTCTTGTTCATACAATTAATGAACAATTAGACATTTTACAATCGGCATGTGTTTTTTTTTATTTATTACTTTTAAAAAAGGCTCGTACACACACGTGAAGCAGAGTACACAACGACGAGAACAAGCGACACAAAAATAGAGGAGAGATATGATTGTTGGGCGTTATGGCTGTATGGGCCCACTCATGTGCTTTGATAGACTATCGATTGTTCTGATTGAAACGGATGAAAAAAATAAAACACATGTGACCTTACTTTTCAGTGACTGCCCAGAAAGGAATGAACAGGACCTGTTGAAAAATCAATCAATCCAATTTCAGCACATGGCCACAAAGCATGAGCAGATTTAAGCTCGACATAAAGGACCAATACACTGTAAAAGGACTTTTAAAAATGAAAAGTACATTGGTAGGAAGGTAGACTGATTATTCACCCTCAATTAATGTCATTAAAGCGCACCAGCGGTGTAAAGTTTTCATTCAAGTGTTCTGGGCTTTTCTATCTTAAGATGCGCTAAAGCACATAGGAAAGTGCAAAAGCAGTTTTTTATGCTGGTCCCACCGTAACAAATTAACAATCTCCCCTTTCGCCACAGTAATTTTCATTTTTTAAAAATGTGTTTTATTTAATTACTTGCATTTAAATTTCTCCTTTAATAGTGCAAGGTGGTGTAGCTTGATTAGTACGGTTAATAAGAACATAGTGGTGGAAAACGGTAAGCCATTGTGCAACCACACAACCCCCCCCCCCACACAAAAGTTATAGAGTATAGTGTAAGGGATGCTGGTATAACAAGAAAATATTCAATCTGTGTTCCCAGGGATACTATATAAAATCTACCAGACAACGGCTGATATCTCCTATTATCGACAGATTGCAAATGGGTTTGGGCCAAGATTGTTCTGTGTCTTCCAGACACTTCATTTCTAGAGTATCTACTTGCTAGATTAGGACATTTAGGTTTGACATTACATTTTGTTACTTGGATAATTTAGATGTAAACACAAATCCCCCACAAACAGTCATAGACCATGGTGATGAAATGTAGAGGATGTGTCAGAGTGGGGACTTCATGTGGGGTTAGAAATGCAGGATCTGCCACACTGTATTTTACCCAATGAATGGGTTACAGAACTTCAGTGATTAGATGCTATGTAGGATGTTTTTGAAGTTACTGTTATATCCCAAAACTTCAATTGATGTTCCCCGTGGTTATAGAAAGCACGAAAATGTCTAAAATAAGTACATGCCAAACCCTTTCACTTTCTTTTCTCTCTCAATGGTCATGTTGTAGTTTTAAAGGAGAACTATTCCTTATCTTTTTTGTATGTGTGTGGGGGAAATAGGGCAGAAATCCCGCACCCTGGACTGCTGTCATATATTATAATCTTTAAAAATAGTTTAAATTGATCTCCATGTTACAATGTGGGAAGGTAGTGATGTGCTTGAATGTAAGGTCCCAGTCCCCCTGATTCTAGCCTTAGTGATCGTGGAAGCCAATGATTGTTTAGACCAAATTAAAGTCTTTTTATATGTAACTTTAAAGCCATTGCAAAAGATGCCACTACACTCGAATTCACATGATACAGTAAGATCACAAAAAGTGGTTACTACATCGCGGGACAAGTGGCAGGCAAATGGCCAAAACTTTATTGCAATCTCTCCCTTTCTGTTATTTTGTTACAAGATACAGGAAAAAGAATATTTTAGTAAAATGGCAAGTAACAATGTGAAAAAAACACACTCACGCCCACAGCGACTTCAAGATTGCCATTGGCACTGGTTTTTCATGAGAATTTGAGCAACCAATAATACCGTACAAGAATAAGTCAACCCAATAATACCATATTCAGTAAATACGTCACCAATAATACCATATCAATATATGTCAACCAAATAATATCTACAAAATATGTCAACCCAATAATACCGTATAAATAATAGTTAACAATAAATCAGATCAATAATATGTCAACCAATAATACCATATCAATAATTATGTCAACAATAATACCATGTCAAATATGCAGCCAATAATATCATATCAATCAATATGTCAGCCACAATAATACATATCAATAATATGTCAGCCAAACTTCTATCAATATATAGTAAGCCAATAATATCATATTCAATAATATGTCAACCAATATACCATATCAATATTATGGCAACCAATAATAACATATCAATAATATGGAAAACCAATTAATATCATATCAATTAAGATGTAAGCCAATAATATCAATCTATAATATGCAACCAATAATACATATCAATAATATGTCAACCAATAAATATTCATATCAATAATATGTCAACCAAGAATATCATACAATAATATGCAACCAATAACACCATATCAATAATATGTCACCAATAATACATGTCAATATGTCAACCAATAACATATCAATAATCTGTCAAACCAATATATAACATCAATTAAATGTCAGCCACTAATATATATCAAATATGTCAACCAATTAATACCCATACAATAATATTGTCAACCAATAATACCATATCAATAATATGGCAACCAATAATATTATATCATAATAGTCAAGCCAATAAATAAATCTATATATGTCAACCCAATTAATACCAATATCAATAATAGTCAACCAATTAATATCATATCAATAATATGTCAGCCAATAATATCAATCTTAATATGTCAACCTAATACCATATCATAATATGCAACCATAATACCATATCAAATATGTCAAACAATAATTCCATACAATAATATGTCAACCAATAATACCATGTTCAAGATGTCAGCCAATAATATCATATCAATAATATGTCAGCCAATAATACCATATCATAATGTCAAACCAATAATATCTATCAAAATATGTCAGACAATAATGTCATATCAATAATCTGTCAACAATAATACCATATCAATAATATGTCAAACCAATAATACCATATCAATAATATGGTAACCAATATATCATATCAATAATATGTCAGCCAATAATATCATATCTAAAATATGTCAACCAATAATACCATATCAATAATAGGTCAACCAATAAATTGTATCAATAATATGCAACCAATTTTAATACCATATCCAAAATGTCAACCAATAAAGTCTCAATAAATATGTCAGCCAATTAATATCATACAATAATATGTCAACCAATAATTACATAAACAATAATATTATGTCAACCAAATAATACACCATATCAATAATATGTCAAACCAATAATATGTCAGCCCAATAATATCATATCTATAAATATGTCACCAATACACCATCTAATAATATGTCAACCAAGAATAATCATATCAATAATATGTAACCACTAAGATCATATCAATATATGTCAACCAATAATTCCATATCAATAATATGTCAACCAATAAATAATACCATGTTCAAGATGTCAGCATAATATATATGCATATATGTACAGCCAATAATACATATCAATAAGTCAACCAATAATAAATATCATAACTATGTCAGCCAATAATATCTATCAATATATGTCAACCCAATAATACCATATCATAATATGTCAACCAATAATACCATATCATAAATATGTCAAACCATAATATCAGATCAATAATATGTCAGCCAATGTATCATATATATAATATGTCACCCAATAATACCAG
>JAACNH010001702.1:0-55887 GCA_019447015.1 Hymenochirus boettgeri | reverse complement strand
TACAATACCAGTAACTTGTAACATTCCTTGTTTGTAGAAACTCATCCAGCTTTTTAAAACTGACCAATGAACCGCCATAACAAGTCCACGAAGACAGTTCCATAGCTTTATCGTTCTCACTGTGACAAACCCTTTCCCAACTCTACTTGTGTATCAATACCAGTAACTTGATAACATTCCTTGTTTGTAGAAACTCATCCAGCTTTTTATTAAACTGACCAATGAACCTGCCATAAACAACGTCCACTGGAAGACAGTTCCATAGCTTTACCGTTCTCACAGTGACAAACCCTTCCCAAACTCTACTTTATGTATCAATACCAGTAAATTGTACATTCCTTGTTTGTAGAACTCATCCAGCTTTTTATTAAACTGACCAATGAACCTGCCATAACAACGTCCACTGGAGACGTTCCATAGCTTTTCCGTTCTCACAGTGACAAACCCTCCTTCCCAACTCTACTTTATGTATCAATCCCACGTAACTTGTAACTCCTTGTTTGTAGAAACTCATCCAGCTTTTTATTAAACGGACCAATGAACCTGCCATAAACAACGTCCACTGGAAGACAGTTCCATAGCTTTACCGTTCTCACAGTGACAAACCCTTCCCAACTCTACTTATGTATCAATCCCAGTAACTTGTAACATTCCTTATTTGTAGGAAACTCATCCAGCTTTTTATTAAACTGACCAATGAACCTGCCATAACAATGTCCACTGGAAGACAGTTCCATAGCTTTACCGTTCTCACAGTGACAAACCTTTCCCAACTCTAACTTATGTATCAATACCAGTAACTTGTAACATTCCTTGTTTGTAGAAACTCATCCAGCTTTTTATTTAAACTGACCAATGAACCTGCGATAACAACGTCCACTGGAAGACAGTTCCATAGCTTTACCGTTCTCACAGTGACAAACCCTTCCCAACTCTACTTTATGTTATCAATCCAGTAACTTGTAACATTCCTTGTTTGTAGAAACTCATCCAGCTTTTTATTAAAATGAACAATGAACCTGCCTAACAAAGTCCACTGGAAGACAGTTTCATAGCTTTACCGTTCTCACAGTGACAAACCCTTTCCCAACTCACTTATGTATCAATCCCAGTAACTTGTAACATTCCTTGTTTGTGTAGAAACTCACTCAGCTTTTATTCAACGGACCAATGAACCTGCCATAACAACGTCTCACTGGAAGACAGTTCCATAGCTTTACCGTTCTACACAGTGACAAACCCTTTCCCAACTCTACTTTATGTATCAATTCCAGTAACTTGTAACATTCCTTATTTGTAGAAACTCATCCAGCTTTTTATTAAAATGACCAATGAACCTGCCATAAACAATGTCCACTGGAAGACAGTTCCATAGCTTTACCGTTCTCACAGTGACAAACCCTTTCCCAACTCTATTATGTATCAATCCCAGTAACTTGTAACATTCCTTATTTGATAGAAACCCATCCAGCTTTTATTAAACTGACCAATGAACCTGCCATAAAAACGTCCACTGGAAGACAGTTCCATAGATTTACCGTTCTCACAGTGACAAACCCTTTCCCAACTAAACTTTTGTATCAATACCAGTAACTTGTAACATTCCTTGTTTTGTAGAAACTCATCCAGCTTTTATTAAACTGACCATGAACCGCGATAACAACGTCCACTGGAAGACAGTTCATAGCTTTACCGTTCTCACAGTGAAAACCCTTTCCCACTCTATTATGTATCAATCCCAGTAACTTGAACATTCCTTGTTTGTAGAAAACTCATCCAGCTTTTTATTAAACTGACCATGAAACTGCCATAAACAACGTCCACTGGAAGACAGTTTCAAGCTTTACCGTTCTCACAGTGACAAACCCTTTCCCAACTCTACTTTATGTATCAATCCCAGTAACTTGTAACATTCCTTATTGTAGAGAAACTCATCCAGCTTTTTATTAACTGACCAATGAACCTGCCAAACAACGTCCACTGGAAGACAGTTCCATAGCTTTACCATTCTCACAGTGACAAACCTTTCCAACTCTACTTATGTATCAATACCAGTAACTTGCAACATCCTTGTTTGCAGAAACTATCCAGCTTTTTTTGAAACTGACCAATGAACCTGCCATTACAACGTCCACTGGAAGACAGTTCCATAGCTTTACCGTTCTCACAGTGACAAACCCTTTCCAAACTTGAAGCCTAAACCTTTTTTCTTCAAGTCTTAAGGGATGTTCCGTGTCCTCTGACATGTTCTATTGGTGAACAATGCCCCAGATAGTTATTGTATGGCCCGTTAATGTATTTATACACAGTAATATATCCCCACACAAGCGCCTTTTCCAAGCGTACATAATTGTAACTTTTCCAGTCTCTTCATATTCAAGCTCCCCAATCCCCTTATTAATTTAGTTGCCCTTCTCTGAACCCTTTCCATTTCAAAGATGTTCTTTTTTGCTACACAGGATTCCAAAATGCCACAGCATATTCCAAATGAGGCCTTACCAATGCTTTGTAAAGAGGGAGAATTACATTTCCCTCCCTTGAATCCATACCTCTCTTTATACAAGACAATACCATGCTGGCTCTGGCTGTTGCCGCCTGGCACTGCTTGCTACTTTAAGTTTGTTATCCACCAAAACTCCAAGATCCCTTTCCAACAGGGATTTCATTAACACAGAGCCATTTATAGTATAAGTAGCACAGGATTTTTAAGTCCAAAATGCATCACCTCCATTTATCAACATTGAATTTCATCTGCCACTTAGCAGCCCAACAGTCAATCTATCTAGATCCCCCTGTAACGATTGCACATCCTCTGAAGTTTTTAATGGTCGACAAAGTTTTGTGTCGTCAGCAAACACAGAAACCTTGCTGACAATACCCATTCCAAATCATTATAATAGATTAAATTAGAAGCGGCCCCAACACAGAACCTGTGGTCCCCACTTAGCACTTTAGTCACATAATGATGAAGCCCCATTAACAACTACTCTATATCAAACTTTCCAGTATCTCCCCGACCGCTGAAGTTAAACACCCAGGTCCGTAATTAGAATGTATTTTTTTAATATTTGAATCAGCCTTTTTCAACCCAGAGAGTCAATTTCAGACATGAGGGAATTGATAACATGGGAAAGAATGGCTAGATAAAAAGAACTTCGCTCCCTTAGAACCAGATGATATATATGATCCAGTCCAGAATCTTTAATAGATATTACCATATTAATTGTTCTTCAACCATATCCCCGTAACCAAAGTGCAATAACATCTATGTGCTATCTGTACTTTGATGTTCTATAGTGTAAACAGAGGGAATAAACATTTGCGTTATCGGCATTCTCAGTGGCTATATGTATTTCTTTTATGCATTTAGCAGCTTTGTACTCATTAGATTGTATCCGATTTACCCGCATTATACGTCTGGATGGGTTATCCTCCTTTGTCTATGTGAAAGTCTTCTGCTTGTTGTTAATTGATAGTTTTTGATTGGATCGTAGAAGACCAATGCCAACACTGCCACTTGGATTTTGCTGGAAGCCTCACCCCACGTCTCCCATAGACGCTGGGGCTGTTAATGCAAATGAAAAGGTAAAAAACACAAAACAAAGATTTGCTGCCCACCCCCAACTGCCATGTTAGTTTGTTAAAATCCCCCAGAAATAGACTTTACCACGTTCGTTCCCTCACAAGGAGCTATGCCCTACCTCCCGTTCTTCAATCAATCCCTAGGAGTGCCGGACGAAGAATGAAGCCGCTGCCAGCAGCAGTAACAGGGCCAGACCGCTACCTGGTTCAAGTAACTATAGTGCGCATGCCCGATAATGTGAACAGGAAGCGGTCAGGATTTTCCACTTCTGTGCGGAGGATCCCGTCTAAGGTAAGTTTGTGTTTTCTTCGTCCGTGGCTCTGGTAAATTGATTGAAAAACGGGGAGGTAAGGCATGGCCCCTAATCTCCCAGGCTCACTGGGCAAAATATTGAGTTAAAGTTGGCGCTAAACGGTTTGCTACCGGCTAGCGCGACTTTAGCTTCATATTAACGGCGGATGCGCAGGCTATGCCACAAAAATCACCCGTGCATCCGAACGCTCGCGATTCAATATGGCATTTGCGATAGTTTAAGCGCAGGATAATTTAAAGCTGGCATTAAAATCCGCAGTGGGATTTACCCACATTCCCAATATTGAATGGTGTGAAAGGAGCAATTACCCAGAGCGATAGCGGCTCTAATACTGATTAAATACGATATATTAGGGTACGATGTGCACAGTCCTATAACCGGATGGTGCTAAGGGAAAATTAAGCAAATCAAACAAAATGGGGATAGCCCCTAGTACAGCCAATAAAGGACAGTATGGAGGATGATTAGAATGTATAAGTCTCTGTCCAATAAAGCCGTTTGGCCCGTTGCCCCACCATACAGGTGGTCAGAGGAACAAGCGATAGTTAACCAGCCTTTTAGAGTTCAGGGGGATTGACGATTCATTGGGGTGTCCTTATTATCTCCCCGTTTCACATATAACATTACTATCTGGAATGCTGGTGACATACTTATATACGAAACATATGAATATATGCACCTAATGATTGGGGCTTGTTTGATACTCATTGTACTAACTTTGGGTATATCGGGACGCCGCGGGGTTTTATACTGGTGACTGTGTTTGCTGTTTATTTAGCACTAATGCCACTTTGTTACTACACTAGATGAGTAACTTCCAATTCCATTATTTGGCCACAAGGGGTATAGGTACTAGGGGCTATCCCCATTTAGTTTGATTTAGTGTATTAAATACAACCAATAAGAAAAGCCTGAGTGTTAGAATAGGTACATATAAATGGGAATGTATGTTACAAGGTTACAATATACAGTGAAAGGGTTGGTGTGTCACTGTAACTGCGTGAGGTTATTGTGTAGAGTTGGCTCTGTACAGCTGCCGTGCTCGGTCTCTTATCATGCTCTTACAGGAGATGACCTTTTCTAACATTTGGATGAAAGTGTGTCTGTTCGTCGTGACTAATGTTCTGTACTGATTGAATTAGGTTTGTAGATATGGTTAGAAGATCTTAATAAACTTTCTAGATGTTTCCAATCGACTGCCAACACTTTCAGGACTTCATCCAATACTAGAACATTTCTGTTTTAACTAGAGGTTAATGGTTACTTATCAACTAACTAAGGTTAAAAGTCATTTCAGTAACAAGGACATGAAAAGCTACATTTTAATCTTCCAATCCAGTATCTTCAATAAACCTAATTATCTTTTGATATTATCTGACTAATACTCAAATGTATTAAAAAACAGTTGGAAAATAACAGCATCATACACCTATTAATGTTTAGATAAAGTAATCATATCCCCATGAGCGCTGTTCTCTATGTATGACGACCCACACTACGGTAAAAAACCCCAAAAAACCCACCCCAAAAAAGCCCTCATTCCCCTTATTTTTTTTTTGTAAACATTCCCATTCCCCTTTTTAATTAGCTGCCTTCTCCCGAACAAGATGTCATTTTGTACACAGGATCCTAAATTGCACCGCATATTCCAAAATTAGGCCTTACCAGTGCCTTGTAAAGAGGGAGAATAATATTTCTCCCTTGAATCTATTCCCTCTTTATACAAGACAATATCTTGCTAGCTCTTGCCGTTGCTACCTGGCATTGTTTGCTACAGCTCATTCTGTTTTGTACTAGAAAACCCCAAATCTTTTTCCAACTGTGATTCCCTTACCACAGACCTAGTTAGCGTGTAGGCTGGGCAAGTGTTTAACCCCAAATGCATCATCTTTCATTTACATTGTTGCCGATTGTGCCACCCAGATGAAATTTCTGGCCTGGTCAAAATCATCCATGGAATTTCCCATTGCCACTTGAGTCAGGAAGGAATTTTTTCCCCTTCATAATTCTGGTGGATTTTTTTGCCTTCCTCTGGATCAACAGTTAGACAGGAAATGAGGATATTGCTAGATGGGTGGACTGGATGGACGTATGTCTTCAGTTCAATACTAATCTATTAAGGCGGGAAAGGAAAAAAAAGTTATAGGCTGAAATTTATATTCCATCAATGCCATGATTCCATGCCCCATGTCTCACCTACAACACCCCAGTATGTGTAAGTGGATGAATTGCCAACCCTACTGTATTTGAAAGGACATCTCCACCTAAATCATTTTTATTATAATGTAGGACCTCCCTTCCCACCCCAAAACTTTATTTACAGACCCTCACTTCAGCGGCGCTCTGACCCAGCTCCCTGCTTGCTTGAAACTAGCAAACAGGGCCTGGACCAGCAGCCGCGGCTTGTGTGACTGCGCTGCCGTCAATGGAGAAAGCCACAGGAGTGAAAGGATCTGTAAGTCGAGTTTGATCATTTTTTTTAGCAATCTAACATTGCGGTTGGGGTGGTAGTGGTAGATTATATCAAAAAAAACATGGGTGATCAGAAGAAAGGAGAGTGAGGGGGGAAAGGGTTCCCTCGCACATGGCACTGTCCTTCAGAGGGCAAGGAGGAGGCAGAAACCTT
The DNA here is from genome assembly GCA_019447015.1 of Hymenochirus boettgeri. Lineage (NCBI taxonomy): Eukaryota > Metazoa > Chordata > Amphibia > Anura > Pipidae > Hymenochirus > Hymenochirus boettgeri. Next base: position 49,365 of record JAACNH010001702.1, on the reverse strand, counting down.
TTGGACAGGAAGTACAGCTCCTACTCTTCACTTTCCTGGACTTTGGAACAAGCACTGCATGAGAACATAAGGAGCAGAGATGGGGAAAATATAAAACACAAACAATTACAACATTTCTTTTGTCTATGAATGTAATCCATGTTTATACAATTATAAGTAGCTAATCGATTACCAGATATACTGCACATAAATCTTCTTTATTCCTCAGAAGTGACTAAATATTACAAATAACAGCTACATTATTTCCTATGTCATATTTACTTTATTTTAAATAAAATAGGGGAGAGATAAGGCTTCGCTATAAAAATAATGAATGGGGACTTTCAGGAAATCTATTCTAACAGTTTTTTACAACATTCCACAAGCTGAATGCAAAACCAAGAGAGCCAACTGCAGACCGAATGGGCTTTATTGAGCCACCTCAGTGCAGTGCAGACCTTGGTTAGTAGTGTGGAAGGGCTATAGACCGACATCACTTATACATTAAAAAAATAGGGAGAGATAAAGTTTGCAGCTCCTTTTATGACATAGGAAACAAAAATGGCTGTCCCGATATGTAAATGAAAGGTAAGTCATAACTGACCAATGAACCTGCCATAACAACGTCCACTGGAAGACAGTTCCATAGCTTTACCATTCTCACAGTGACAAACCCTTTCCCAACTCTACTTTATGTATCAATACCAGTAACTTGCAGCGTACAGAACAGTAATGTACAGTAAGTTATTGTGTAAATAACTACCAACATTTCCCAAAGCATCTCTCTCAAGGTACCCAGTGTACCCCAAACACCCTATTAGATACCCTGGTCTATAGAACCCAGTGTACCCCAAACACCCTATCAGATACCCTGGTCTATAGCCCCCACTTAGCACTTTAGTCCATAATGATGAAGCCCCATTAACAACTACTCCTATATCAAACTTTCCAGTATCTCCCCGACCGCTGAAGTTAAACACCCAGGTCCGTAATTAGAATGTATTTTTTTAATATTTGAATCAGCCTTTTTCCAACCCAGAGAGTCAATTTCAGACATGAGGGAATTTGATAACATGGGAAAGAATGGCCTAGATAAAACTGAACTTCGCTCCCTTAGAACCAGATGATATATATGATCCAGTCCAGAATCTTTAATAGATATTTACCATATTTAATTGTTCTTCAACCATATCCCCCGTTAACCAAAGTGCAATAACATCTCTATGTGCTATCTGTACTTTGATGTTCTATAGTGTAAACAGAGGGAATAAACATTTGCGTTATCGGCATTCTCAGTGGCTATATGTATTTCTTTCTATGCATTTAGCAGCTTTGTACTCATTAGATTGTATCCGATTTACCCGCATTATACGTCTGGATGGGTTATCCTCCTTGTGTCTATGTGAAACGTCTTCCTGCTTGTTTGTTAATTTGATAGTTTTTGATTGGATCGTAGAAGACCAATGCAACACTGCCACTTGGATTTTGCTGGAAGCCTCCACCCCACGTCTCCATAGACGCTGGGGCTGTTAATGCAAAATGAAAAGGTAAAAAACACAAAACAAAGATTTGCTGCCCACCCCCAACTGCCATGTTAGTTTGTTAAAAATCCCCCCAGAAATAGACTTACCACCGTTCGTTCCCTCACAAGGAGCTATGCCCTACCTCCCGTTCTTCAATCAATCCCTAGGAGTGCCGGACGAAGAATGAAGCGCTGCAGCAGCAGTAACAGGTCCAGACCGCTACCTGGTTCAGAGTAACTATAGTGCGCATGCCCGATAATGTGAACAGGAAGCGGTCAGGATTTTCCACTTCTGCTGCGGAGGATCCCGTCTAAGGTAAGTTTGTTGTTTCTTCGTCCGTGGCTCCTGGTAAATTGATTGAAAAACGGGAGGTAAGGCATGGCCCCTTAATCTCCCAGGCTCACTGGGCAAATATATTGAGTTAAAGTTGCGCTAAACGGTTTGCTACCGGCTAGCGCGACTTTAGCTTCATATTAACGGCGGATGCGCAGGCTATGCACAAAAATCACCCGTGCATCCGACGCTCGCGATTCAATATGGCATTTGCGATAGTTTAAGCGCAGGATAATTTAAAGCTGGCATTAAAATCCCGCAGTGGGATTTACCCACATTCCCAATATTGAATGGTGAAAGGAGCATTTACCCAGAGCGATAGCGGCTCTAATACTGTATTAAATACGATATATTAGGGTACGATGTGCACAGTCCTATAACCGGATGGTGCTAAGGGAAATATTAAGCAAATCAAACAAAATGGGGATAGCCCCTAGTACAGCCAATAAAGGACAGTATGGAGGATGATTAGAATGTATAAGTCTCTGTCCAATAAAGCCGTTTGGCCCGTTGCCCCACCATACAGGTGGTCAGAGGAACAAGCCGATTAGTTAACCAGCCTTTTAGAGTTCAGGGGGATTGACGATTCATTGGGTGTCCTTATTATCTCCCCGTTTCACATATAACATACTATCTGGAATGCTGGTGACATACTTATATACGAACATATGAATATATGCACCTATATGATTGGGGCTTGTTTGATACTCATTGTACTAACTTTGGGTATATCGGGACGCCCGGTTTTATACTGGTGACTGTGTTTGCTGTTTATTTAGCACTAATGCACTTTGTTACTACACTAGATGAGTAACTTCCAATTCCAATTATTTGGCCACAAGTGGGTATAGGTACTAGGGGCTATCCCCATTTAGTTTGATTTAGTGTATTAAATACAACCAATAAGAAAAGCCTGAGTGTTAGAATAGGTACATATAAATGGGAATGTATTTGTTACAAGGTTACAATATACAGTGAAAGGGTTGGTGTGTCACTGTAACTGCGTGAGGCTTATTGTGTAGAGTTGGCTCTGTACAGCTGCCGTGCTCGGTCTCTTATCATTGCTCTTTACAGGAGATGACCTTTTCTAACATTTGGATGAAGTTGTGTCTGTTCGTCGTGACTAATGTTCTGTACTGATTGAATTAGGTTTGTAGATATGGTGTAGAAGATCTTAATTAAACTTTCTAGATGTTTTCCAATCGACTGCCAACACTTTCAGGTACTTCATCCAATACTAGAACATTTCTGTTTCTACACTAGAGGTTAATGGTTACTTATCACTAACCTAAGGTTAAAGTCATTTCAGTAACAAGGACCTGAAAAGCTACATTTTAATCTTCCAATCCAGTATCTTCAATAAACCTAATTATCTTTTTGATATTTATTCTTGACTTAATAACTCAAATGTATAAAAAAACATGTTGGAAAATAACAGCATCATACGACCTATTAATGTGTTTAGTATAAAGTAATCATATCCCCACATGAGCGCTGCTTCTCTAGTTGAAAAACCCCTAATTTGTTTAATCTATCCGCATAGTAAAGCCCTCATTCCCCTTATTTTTTTTTTGTAAACATACCCATTCCCCTTTTTAATTTAGCTGCCTTTCTCCCGAACAAGATGTCTATTTTGTACACAGGATTCCTAAATTGCACCGCATATTCCAAATTAGGCCTTACCAGTGCCTTGTAAAGAGGGAGAATAATATTTTCTCCCTTGAATCTATTCCCCTCTTTATACAAGACAATATCTTGCTAGCTCTTGCCGTTGCTACCTGGCATTGTTTGCTACAGCTCATTCTGTTTTGTACTAGAAACCCCAAATCTTTTTCCAACTGTGATTCCCTTACCACAGACCTAGTTAGCGTGTAGGCTGGGCAAGTGTTAAACCCCAAATGCATCATCTTTCATTTACATCTTGTTGCCGATGTGCCACCCAGATGAAATTTCTCTGGCCTGGTCAATAAATCATCCATGGATATTTCCCATTGCCACTTGGAGTCAGGAAGGAATTTTTTCCCCTTCATAATTCTGGTGGATTTTTTTGCCTTCCTCTGGATCAACAGTTAGACAGGAAATGAGGATATTGCTAGATGGGTTGGACTGGATGGACGTATGTCTTCAGTTCAATACTAATCTATTAAGGCGGAAAAGGAAAAAAAAGTTATAGGCTGAAATTTATATTCCATCAATGCCATGATTCCATGCCCCATGTCTCACCTACAACACCCCAGTATGTGTAAGTGGATGAATTGCCAACCCTACTGTATTTGAAAGGACATCTCCACCTAAATCATTTTTTATTATAATGTAGGACCTCCCTTCCCACCCCCAAACTTTATTTACAGACCCTCACTTCAGCGGCGCTCTGACCCAGCTCCCTGCTTGCTTGAACTAGCAAACAGGGCCTGGACCAGCAGCCGCGGCTGTGACTGCAGCTGCCGTCAATGGAGAAAGCCACAGGAGTGAAAGGCTGTAAGTCGAGTTCTGATCATTTTTTTTAGCAATCTAACATTGCGGTTGGGAGTGGTAGATTATATCAAAAACACCATGGAGTGATCAGAAGAAAGGGAGTGAGGGGGGAAAGGGTTCCCTGCACATGGCACTGTCCTCTCAGAGGGCAAGGAGGAGGCAGAAACCTTTTGGACAGGAAGTACAGCTCCTACTCTTCACTTTCCTGGACTTTGGACAAGCACTGCATGAGAACCATAAGGAGCAGAGATGGGGAAAATATATAAACACAAACAATTACAACATTTTCTTTTTGTCTATGAATGTAATCCATGTTTATACAATTATAAGTAGCTAATCGATTACCAGATATACTGCACATACATTCTTTCTTTATTCCTCAGAAGTGACTAAATATTACAAATAACAGCTACATTATTCCTATGTCATATTTACTTTATTAAATAAAATAGGGAGAGAGATAAGGCTTCGCTATAAAAATAATGAATGGGGACTTTCAGGAAATCTATTCCTTTAACAGTTTTTACAACATTCCACAAGCTGAATGCAAAACCAGAGAGCCAACTGCAGACCGGAATGGGCTTTATTGAGCCATCCTCAGTGCAGTGCAGACCTCTGGTTTAGTAGTGTGAAGGGCCTATAGACCGACATCACTTATACATTAAATAAAATAGGGAGAGAATAAAGCTTTGCAGCTCCTTTTATGACATAGGAAACAAAAATGGCTGCTTCCAGTATATGTAAATGCAAGGTAGTCAATGAAGGGATATTTTACAAATGCATTAAATCCTGTTCTGTGCATTAAATCCTGTTCTGTGCTTTAAATCCAGTTCTGTGCATTAAATCCTGTTCTGTGCTTTAAATCCTGTTCTGTGCATTAAATCCTGTTCTGTGCATTAAATCCTGTTCTGTGCATTAAATCCTGTTCTGTGCTTTAAATCATGTTCTGTGCATTAAATCCTGTTCTGTGCTTTAAATCCAGTTCTGTGCATTAAATCCTGTTCTGTGCTTTAAATACTGTTCTGTGCATTAAATCCTGTTCTGTGCTTTAAATCCAGTTCTGTGCATTAAATCCTGTTCTGTGCTTTAAATCCAGTTCTGTGCATTAAATCCTGTTCTGTGCTTTAACTCCTGTTCTGTGCATTAAATCCTGTTCTGTGCATTAAATCCAGTTCTGTGCATTAAATCCTGTTCTGTGCTTTAAATACTGTTCTGTGCATTAAATCCTGTTCTGTGCTTTAAATCATGTTCTGTGCATTAAATCCTGTTCTGTGCTTTAAATCCTGTTCTGTGCATTAAATCCTGTTTCTGTGCTTTAAATCCTGTTTCTGTGCATAAATCCTGTTCTGTGCATAAATCCAGTTTCTGTGCATTAAATCCTGGTCTGAAATCCTGTTCTGTGCTTAAAATACTGTTCTGTGCATTAAATCCGTTTCTGTGCTTTAATCATGTTCTGTGCATTAATCCTGTTCTGTGCTTTAAATCCCGTTTATCTGTGTGCATTAATCCTGTCTGTGCATTAAATTCCATTCTGTGCATTAAATCCTGTTCTGTGCTTTAAATCTGTTCTGTGCATTAATCCTGTTCTGTGCTTTAAATCCTGTTCTGTGCATTAAATCCTGTTCTGTGCATTAAATCCTGTTCTGTGCTTTAAATCCTGTTCTGTGCTTTAAATCCTGTTCTGTGCATTAAATCCTGTTCTGTGCTTTAAATCCTGTTCTGTGCTTTACGGTAAATCATGTTCTGTGCATTAAATCCTGTTCTTTGCATTAAATCCTGTTCTGTGCATCAAATCCTGTTCTGTGCATCAAATCATGTTCTGGTTCTGATTCGAAACTGCAATTGTTGAATTTCTCTAGAAACCAATTTCTATTTCTTTAGAAATAGACTATCAAATATCCGATATTGAACTTTAATTATTGGGTATTGTATATCGATTATTCCATGCCGAATGTAAATTGTTCAATATCGAATGTTGAATTCCTAACACAGACTTCACTTGGGTCCGTTTACAGATTTTCTAAACTTTTCCAAATTCAAAAATCTGATTTCGCAATGAAACTTTCAGGCTTTGAACATCTCTACTACATTCCTTTTATTACCATCTACAGTGTGATTTAGAAGGGAACATTCCAATTTCACCCATATTCCCAAAATAGCTGTGCAGACATCCAGTACAATGAAAGTGTGTATAAATTGATACATTGTGCATTGTATATTAGTGGTGTTATGGGTTCACCAGAGATAGTTGTATAACCAACACCAGGACATAAAGTAACCAGGCTTTATAGGGAACACACTGATTTATTAATTATGTACAGGAGAAGGCAGGAATAATAAGAGGATAATAAATGGGATAAAAATAAGTTACGGAGGTAAACGGGATCCACACAATATTACAAATCACTCAGTAATTGTAAGTCCACACAGAATAGAAATAGGTCCACGAATTAAGAAGGAGCAGTATGGCAACTCCACCAAGTCCCAATGAATAAACACACAGCAATCCAGTACAGTGGGTCCTCACACAGACGGTTACTCACGGTCCCCAAGTAGGGTTTAGTCACAAAGCCCACACAGTCCTTGATAATGTTCTGTTCCAACGGCAGGACGGAACCTCAGCTCTAGTCCAAACCCAGTTAGATCCACACAGAGTTCCACACAGTTCTCCTTTTGTTCCCCTGGCTGGGGGTCTTATCTCCCACTCCAGTTGTGTGGGGGAGGAGGGACAGTTATCTCCCAGGGCACTCCTGATTGGTTGCTTCCCCAGGAAGGTGAGAACTTTTCACGTGCACTTAGGAGCTAGGGTGTGACTCTCCTTATCAGATTACGTGCACAGCTCTGTACAGGAGGGAAAGTCTGAAGGACCTGGGGCCATATTGTCTGGCTGTGTCTGTACATCTCCAATATACAATAACCCTTGTATTATAACAACCCCTCCCCTCACTGAAAAAATGAACCCAAGAGAGTTATCGGGACTCTCTTAGCTGGACTATGGCCCAGGACATTATCAATATTACGTTTCTCTTTATACTTCAGTCTGGGACATTGTCTCACATGGTGCCCAATACGATGGCAGTAAGAACAATACGACTCGCTACACTGTTTCCTCTTAGTCACTTCTCCCTCTGGGTAAGTCTCAGGCAATTCACAGACACCGTAAACCCCCCTGGGTAGGACTGGACCTGATGACCAAACCTCAGGGGATGGTTGTATCTCATCTGTCCCCTCTGGCTTCATCCCAATAGAGTTCACTCTGCAGGGCTGGGTACGTAGTGAGTCTTCTCTGGCCCTTGGACACGCATTCTGCAGGTGACCTGGCTGCCTGCACAGATAGCAGAGGCGTTTCATGTGTCTGTCCATAGGCCTGTTCTGTATATCAGGATGTCTATTTATCCTGCTATGTGTAGAGGGATGCTGGGATACAGGAACAGACATTGAGGTTTGAGTCTCTGTTGCCATTGTGTATTTGGGTGGAGTGGTTAGTTGGGGCTTCCCTCCAGAAGCCTTTTCAGTGGGGTTTAATCAGGAGGGCCTCGTCTGCAAGCACCGCAGCTTCCTCCAGGGTGTGTGGCTTTCGCTCCTTTACCCACTCCATTATCTCCCTTGGGCAGGTTAAATAAAACTGCTCTTTAAGTATCAGTTGTACAACATCTTTACTGATCTAGCCCCTTCCCTCTGAATCATCTTCGGCAGGCCTGGGACAGTCTCTGGCCATGCCACTGGAAAGACTCATTCACAGAGCATCGGGTCTCTCTGAAACAAACCCGGTAGGACTCCGAGTAGTACAGAATAATGGGCCAACACCATCTGCTTTATACTATCATAGTCCATTTTCATCTCGGTGCCATGTTCTATAGGCTTCTGCTGCCTCCCAGAGAGCAGTGAGGACAGGAGCTCACCTTGTCTGCTCCCGCACCCCCTCCAATATGCACTGGTGTTCAAAGTCCATAAAGAATCCATCAATGTCACCCTGAGCCTCATCAAATGTTTTAAAATCCTTCCTAGAGATCCTGGAGTGGTACCCATAGGAAGAGAATGGTTTAGCCTTGCTTGGCTTTCAGCTTCAGCCCGTCGTAGAGCCATATGCTCCATATACATCTCCCTGGCTCATTTACTGCATCCCGATCCTCCATTGTAGCTCCAGGACCCAGTATGCGAAGGGTTTCCTCTGCCCAGGCAGCCCATGGACATGCATTGGGCAGTGGAGCTGCCTCTGTAATATTGTCGCTTAGCTCAGTCTCTGCCATATTCTCCTCTACTTCAGATGCCTGTATAAGTCTCTCAATCAGTTGTTCCCTTGATATCCCTGCATAGTTGAGACCCAATACTCGGGGGTACTACAGATAAGTCATACATTTTATATGAGTGAGGAATTTCGACTTTTGCCCATTTTTGTGCTTTGTTTTTAAGAAACTAGGGGATTTGGGTCAGATTTGAATTTCAGACTCTGAAGTTAGACCATGATATAGTATTTGAGGTTGAATAAATACATATGTCCATCCAGTCCAACTCATCTAGCAATATCCTCATTTCCTGTCTAACTGTTGATCCAGAGGAAGGCAAAAAACCCCCACCAAATTTATGAAAGGGGAAAAAATGTTTCAGTAACCCTAGAAAATATGGAGCTACTTTTGACTATTATCGATGGTTATCTACTTTGAGCGTTATCTACTTTTGAAGGTATTTACTTTGAGGGTTATCTACTTTCGAAGGTTATCAACCTCGAGGGTTATCTACTTTCAAGGGTTATCTACTTTCAAGGGTTATCTCTTTCAAGGGTTATCTACTTCAAAGTATATACTTTCAAGGGTATCTACTTTCGAGGGTTATCTACTTTCAAGGGTATCTACTTTCGAGGGTTATCTACTTTCAAAGGTATTTAATGAGGGTTATCTACTTTTGAGGGTTATCTACTTTTGAGGGTTATCTACTTTCAAGGGTATCTACTTTCGAGGGTTATCTACTTTCGAGGGTTATCAATTTCAAAGGGGTTATCTACTTCAAGGTTATCTACTTTCAAGGGTATCTACTTTCGAGGGTTATCTACTTTGAGGGTTATCTACTTCAAGGGTTATCTACTTTCAAAGGTTATCTACTTTCAAGGGTTATCTACTTTCAAGGGTATCTACTTTGAGGGTTATCTACTTTTCAAGGGTTATCTACTTTCGAGGGTTATCTACTTGGGTTATCTACTTTAAGGGTTATCTACTTTGAGGGTTATCTACTTTCAAGGGTTATCTACTTTCGAGGGTTATCTACTTTGAGGGTTATTACTTTCAAGGGTTATCTACTTTCGAGGTTATCTACTTTGAGGGTTATCTACTTTGAGGGTTATCTACTTTCAAGGGTTATCTACTCTAAGGGTATCTACTTTCGAGGGTTATCTACTTTCGAGGGTTATTCTACTTTCGAGGGTTATACTTTCGAGGGTTATCTACTTTCGAAGGTATTTACTTTGAGGGTTATATACTTTCGAGGGTTATCTACTTTCAAGGGTATCTATTCGAGGGTTATCTACTTCGAGGGTTATCTACTTTCAAAGGGGTATCTACTTTCGAGGGTTATCTACTTTCAAGGGTTTCTACTTTCAAGGGTATCTACTTTCGAGGGTTATCTACTTTGGGGTTATCTACTTTCAAGGGTTATCTACTTTCAAAGGTTATCTACTTTCAAGGGTTATCTACTTTCAAGGGTATCTACTTGAGGGTTATCTACTTTCAAGGGTATCTACTTTCAAGGTTTATCTACTTTCGAAGGTATTTACTTTGAGGGTTATCTACTTTGAGGGTTATCTACTTTGAGGGTTATCTACTTTCAGGGTTATCTACTTTCAAAGGTTATCTACTTTCAAGGGTATCTACTTTCAGGGTATCTACTTTGAGGGTTATCTACTTTCAAGGGTTATCTACTTTCAAAGGTTATCTACTTTCAGGGTTATCTACTTTCGAGGGTATCTACTTTGAGGGTTATCTACTTTCAAGGGTTATCTACTTTGAGGGGTTATCTACTTTCAAGGGTATCTCTTTCAAAGGTTATCTACTTTCAAGGGTTATCTACTTTCAAGGGTATCTACTTTGAGGGTTATCTACTTTAAGGGTTATCTACTTTCGAGGGTTATCTACTTTCAAGGGTTATCTACTTTGAAGGGTTATCTACTTTCTAGGGTTATCTACTTTCGAAGGTATTTACTTTGAGGGTTATCTACTTTCAAGGGTTATCTACTTTGAGGGTTATCTACTTTGAGGGTTATCTACTTTCGAGGGTTATCTACTTTGAGGGTTATCTACTTGAGGGTTATACTACTTTCAAGGGTTATTACTCTCAAGGGTATCTACTTTCGAGGGTTATCTACTTCGATTATACTTCGAGGGTTATCTACTTTCGAGGGTTATCTACTTTCGAGGGTTATCTTACTTTTGAAGGTATTTACTTTGAGGGTTATCTACTTTCAAGGGTTATCTACTCTCAGGGTATCTACTTTCGAGGGTTATCTACTTTCGAGGGTTATTACTTCGAGGGTTATCTACTTTCGAGGGTTATCTACTTTCGAGGGTTATCTACTTTCGAGGTATTTACTTTGAGGGTTATCTACTTTCGAGGGTTATCTACTTTCGAGGGTTATCTACTTTCGAGGGTTATCTACTTTCGAAGAGGTATTTACTTTGAGGGTTATCTACTTTCAAGGGTTATCTACTTTCAAGGGTATCTACTTTCAAGGGTTAACTACTTTCGAAGGTATTTACTTTGAGGTTATCTACTTTGAGGGTATCTACTTTGAGGGTTTATCTACTTTGAGGGTTATCTACTTTCAAAGGTATTTACTTTGAGGGTTATCGACTTTCAAGGGTTATCTACTTTCAAAGGTATCTACTTTCGAAGGTTATCAACTTACAAGGGTTATCTACTTTCAAGGGTTATCTACTTTCAAGGGTTATCTACTTTCAAGGGTTATCTACTTTCGAGGGTTATCTACTGTAAAGGGTTATCTACTTTCAAGGGTATATACTTTCAAGGGTTAACTACTTTCGAAGGTATTTAATTTGAGATTATCTACTTTCAAGGGTATCTACTTTCAAGGGTTGTCTACTTTCGAAGGTATTTACTTTGAGGGGTATCTACTTTCGAAGGTATTTACTTTGAGGGTTATCTACTTTCAAGGGTATCTACTTTCAAGGGTTATCTACTTTCGAAGGGTATTTACTTTGAGGGTTATCTACTTGAGGGTTATCTACTTTGAGGGTTATCCTACTTGAGGGTTATCTACTTTCAAGGGTTATTTACTTTCGAGGGTTAACTACTTTCGAAGGTATTACTTTGAGGGTTATCTACTTTGAGGGTTATCTACTTTCGAAGGTATTTACTTTGAGGATTATCTACTTTCAAGGGTATCACTTTCAAGGGTTAACTACTTTCGAAGGTATTTAATTTGAGAGTTATCTACTTTCAAGGGTATCTACTTTCAAGGGTTGTCTACTTTCGAAGGTATTTACTTTGAGGGTTATCTACTTTCGAAGGTATTTACTTTGAGGGTTATCTACTTTCAAGGGTATCTACTTTCAAGGGTTCTCTACTTTCGAAGGTATTTACTTTGAGGTTATCTACTTTGAGGGTTATCTACTTTGAGGGTTATCTACTTTGAGGGTTATCTACTTTCGAGGGGTTATCTACTTTCAAGGGTTATTTACTTTCGAGGGTTAAACTACTTTCGAAGGTATTTACTTTGAGGGTTATCTACTTTGAGGGTTATCTACTTTCGAAGGTATTTACTTTGAGGATTATCTACTTTCAAGGGTATCTACTTTCAAGGGTTATCTACTTTCGAAGGTATTTACTTTGAGGATTATCTACTTTGAGGGTTATCTACTTTCAAGGGTATCTACTTTCAAGGGTTGTCTACTTTTGAAGGTATTTACTTGAGGGTTATCTACTTTGAGGGTTATCTACTTTCAAGGGTATCTACTTTCAAGGGTTAACTACTTTCGAAGGTATTTACTTTCAAGGGTTATTTGCTTTTGAAGGTATTTACTTTGAGGGTTATCTACTTTGAGGGTTATCTACTTTGAGGGTTACTCTTTCAGTGGTATCTACTTTCAAGGGTTATCTACTTTCGAGGGTTATCTATTTTGAGGGTTATCTACTTTGAGGGTTATCTACTTCAAGGGTTATCTACTTTCGAGGGTTATCTACTTTCAAAGGTATTTTTACTTTGAGGGTTATCGACTTTCAAGGGTTTTCTACTTTGAGGGTTATCTACTTTCGAGGGTTATCTACTTTTGAGGATTATCTACTTTTGAGGGTATCTACTTTCTAGGGTATCTACTTTGAGGGTTAGACTTTCAAGGGTTTTCTACTTGAGGGTTATCTACTTTCGAGGGTTATCTACTTTGAGGATTATCTACTTTTGAGGGTTATCTATTTCTAGGGTATCTACTTTCAAGGGTTAACTACTTTCGAAGGAATTTACTTTGAGGGTTATCTACTTTCGAGGGTTATCTACTTTGAGGGTTATTACTTTTCTAGGGTATCTACTTTCAAGGGTTAACTACTTTCGAAGGAATTTACTTTCGAGGGTTATCTACTTTTGAGGGTTATCTACTTTCAAGGGTATCTACTTTCAAGGGTTATCTACTTTGAGGGTTAACTACTTTCGAGGGTTATCTACTTTGGGTTATCTACTTTGAGGGTTATCTTACTTTGAGGGTTATCTACTTTGAGGGTATCTACTTTCAAGGGTATCTACTTTCAAGGGTTAACTACTTTCGAAGGTTATTACTTTCAAGGGTTATTTGCTTTTGAAGGTATTTACTTTGAGGGTTATCTACTTTGAGGGTTATCTACTTTGAGGTTATCTACTTTCAAGGGTATCTACTTTCAAGGGTTATCTACTTTCGAGGGTTATCTATTTTTGAGGGTTATCTACTTTCAAGGGTTATCACTTTCGAGGGTTATCTAATTTCGGGGTTTCTACTTTCAAAGGTATTTACTTTGAGGATTATCTACTTTCAAGGGTATCTACTTTCAAGGGTTATCTACTTTCGAAGGTATTTACTTTGAGGATTATCTACTTTGAGGGTTATCTACTTTCAAGGGTATCTACTTTCAAGGGTTGTCTACTTTTGAAGGTATTTACTTTGAGGGGTTATCTACTTTGAGGGTTATCTACTTTCAAGGGATCTACTTTCAAGGGTTAACTTACTTTCGAAGGTATTTACTTTCAAGGGTTATTTGCTTTTGAAGGTATTTACTTTGAGGGTTATCTACTTTGAGGGTTATCTACTTTGAGGGTTATCTACTTTCAAGGGTATCTACTTTCAAGGGTTATCTACTTTCGAGGGTTATCTATTTTTGAGGGTTATTACTTTCAAGGGTTATCTACTTTCAAGGGTTATCTACTTTCGAGGGTTATCTACTTTCAAAGGTATTACTTGAGGGTTACGACTTTCAAGGGTTTCTACTTTGAGGGTTATCTACTTTCAGGGTTATCTACTTTTGAGGATTATCTACTTTTGAGGGTTATCTACTTTCAGGGTATCTACTTTGAGGGTTATCGACTTTCAAGGGTTTTCTACTTTGGGGGTTATCTACTTTCGAGGGTTATCTACTTGAGGTTATCTACTTTGAGGGTTATCTACTTTCTAGGGTATCTACTTTCAAGGGTTAACTACTTTCGAAGGAATTTACTTTGAGGGTATACTACTTTCGAGGGTTATCTACTTTTGAGGGTTATCTACTTTCTAGGGTATCTACTTTCAAGGGTTAACTACTTTCGAAGGAATTTACTTTGAGGGTTATCTACTTTTGAGGGTTATCTACTTTCAAGGGTATCTACTTTCAAGGGTTATCTACTTTGAGGGTTAACTACTTTCGAGGGTTATCTACTTTGAGGGTTATCTACTTTGAGGGTTATCTACTTTGAGGGTTATCTACTTTGAGGGTTATCTACTTTTGAGGGTTACTACTTTGAGGGTTATCTACTTTGAGGGTTATCTACTTTCTAGGGTTATCTACTTTGAGGGTTATTCTACTTTGAGGGTATCTACTTTGAGGGTTATCTACTTGGGGTTATCTACTTTGAGGGTTATACTACTTTGAGGTATCTACTTTCTAGGGTTATCTACTTTGAGGGTTATCTACTTTCTAGGGTTATCTACTTTGAGGGTTATCTACTTTCTAGGGTTATCTACTTTGAGGGTTATCTACTTTGGGGTTATCTACTTGAGTTAGGGTTATCTACTTTGAGGTTATCTACTTTGAGGGTTATCTACTTTGAGGGGTATCTACTTGAGGGTTCATCTACTTTGAGGTATATTTGAGGGTTTCTACTTGAGGGTTATCTACTTTCTAGGGTTATCTACTTTGAGGGTTATCTACTTTGAGGGTTATCTACTTTGAGGGTTATCTACTTTCTAGGGTTATCTACTTTGAGGGTTATCTACTTTGAGGATTATCTACTTGAGGATTATCTACTTTGAGGGTTATCTACTTTGAGGGGTTTATCTACTTTGAGGGTTATTTACTTTGAGGGTTATTACTTTGAGGGTTATCTACTTTGAGGGTTATCTACTTTGAGGGTTATCTACTTTGAGGGTTATCTACTTTGAGGGTTATCTACTTTGAGGGTATCTACTTTGAGGGTTATCTTACTTTGAGGGTTATCTACTTTCTAGGTTTATCTACTTTGAGGGTTATCTACTTTGGGGTTATCTACTTTGAGGGTTATCTACTTTGAGGGTATCTACTTTGAGGGTTATCTACTTTGAGGGTATCTACTTTGAGGGTATCTTAACTTTGAGGGTTATCTACTTTGAGGGTATCTACTTTGAGGGTTATCTACTTTGAGGGTTATCTACTTTCTAGGGTTATCTACTTTGAGGGTATCTACTTTGGGGTTATCTACTTTGAGGGTATCTACTTTCTAGGGTTATCTACTTTGAGGGTTATCTACTTTCTAGGGTTATCTACTTTGAGGGTTATCTACTTTGAGGGTTATATCTATTTGAGGTTATCTACTTTGAGGGTATCTACTTGAGGGTATACTTTGAGGGTTATCTACTTTGAGGGTATCTACTTTGAGGGTTATCTACTTTCTAGGGTTATCTACTTTGAGGGTTATCTACTTTCTAGGGTTATCTACTTTGAGGGTTATCTACTTTCTAGGGTTATCTACTTTGAGGGTTATTTACTTTGAGGGTTATCTACTTTGAGGGTATCTACTTTGAGGGTTATCTACTTTGAGGGTTATCTACTTTGAGGGTTATCTACTTTCTAGGTTATCTACTTTGAGGGTTATCTACTTTGAGGGTATCTACTTTCTAGGGTATCTACTTTGAGGGTTATCTACTTTCGAGGGTTACCTACTTGAGGGTTATCTACTTTGAGGGTATCTACTTTGAGGGTTATCTACTTTGAGGGTTATCTACTTTGAGGGTATCTACTTTCTGGGTTATCTACTTTGAGGGTTATCTACTTTGAGGGTATCTAATTTCTAGGGTTATCTACTTTGAGGGTTATCTACTTTGAGGGTATCTACTTTCTAGGGTTATCTACTTTGAGGGTTATCTACTTTGAGGGTTTATCTACTTTGAGGTTATCTACTTTCGAGGGTTATCTACTTTGAGGGTTAGCTACTTTGAGGGTTATCTACTTTCTAGGGTTATCTACTTTGAGGGTTATCTACTTTGAGGGTTATCTACTTTCTAGGTTATCTACTTTGAGGGTTATCTACTTTCTAGGTCATCTACTTTGAGGGTATATACTTTCTAGGGTTATCTACTTTGAGGGTTACCTACTTTGAGGGTTACCTACTTTGAGGGTTATCTACTTTGAGGGTTACTACTTGAGGGTTACCTACTTTGAGGGTTATCTACTTTGATGGTATCTACTTTGAGGGTTACCTACTTGAGGGTTACTACTTTGAGGGTTCTACTTGGGTTATCTACTTTGAGGGTATCTACTTTGAGGGTTCTACTTTGAGGGTATCTAGGAGGTGACCTTATACTTTGAGGGTTCAACGGGGCGTCACTTTGAGGAGGGTTCGATAAAGCTTTGAGGGTTATCTATTTGAGGGTATACTTGGGTTAACTTTGAGGAAGTATCTACTTGAGGGTATCTACTTGAGGGGTATTTAGGGCTACTATTTGAGGGTTATCTACTTTGAGGGTTATCTACTTTGAGGGTATTTTATTTAGAGGAGGGTAGTGATACTACGTTGAGGGTTACTACTTATGAGAGGGGTTATCTTTGAATTTGAGGGATTGCTTCTTTGGAGGCGTTATTAGACCATTTGAGGGTATCTACTGCGAGGGTTACCTACTTTGAGGGTTATCTACTTTCGAGGTTTACTACTTTGAGAAGGTTGTATCTACTTTGAGGGTTACCTTTGAGGGTTATATTACTTTGAGGGTATATTTGGGGTACCTACTTTGAGGGTACTACTGTTGTAGGGTATTACTTGAGGGTTATACTTTGAGGGTTACCTACTTTGAGGGTTATCTACTTTGAGGGTATCTACTTTGAGGTTATCTACTTTGAGGGTTAAATACTTTGGAATGTTACCAAATATACAAGGCTACTTTTGAAGGTTAGCGGAAGCTTGAAAATAGCTTGTGTGGTAGGAAATGTATTACGTTTTGGTGATTTTTGCATGTTCCCATTCCATTCCCGGGTGCCTGAGTATCTAATAAGAAGAAGTACCATGATTTTTGTACCGTTATTTTACCGTTATTTTTTTGACATTTTTTAAGAATTCTGAAAATCCAAAAAAAGGAAGCTTGCTAAGCTCTAAAACTCTATTTTTCAGTGTTACAATGTTTTGTCTTTAAAGTAACATGTTTCTAACTTTTTGTATCATTTGCTGTAATTGTTGGGGTTTTTATCTATATGGTTTATACATGTCCCTATTGTAATGCGACCAATCCCAATGAATTATTGGCACAGGCACCACGAGGACGCTGTATATATGATTGTCTATTGGGAGATTCTTACTCTGGCAGTTTATCATGTTCTGACTAGTTAATTTATTTTTATTCTAACTATGAGAATTATTAAAGAAGAAATAAAACCACATTTTATACTCCCTCACCAAAGGAGTAAACAATACCTAACCATAAACACCAACCAATCTAATATTGACCCCACCTAGCATGACACATACACGAGAAATCCTAGACATTAGGTCCACACTGCCTTGTCGTAAGTCTAAGGAATGTAAGAGGATTGGCTAGAGGTATTAGTGGGGTGCCTGCGTTACAAGTTAGCCTGCAGAGATAATAAGGACTGGGCATGTACCAAGAATATAATGGTCAGTGACCAAACTGTGTGATACTGGAACCTGGGAATTGGGGACAAACCCATGCATGTAACATTCCACATGTAATGAGATTATGCTCTTTTATAGTCCAGTGTGGTTCTGAGGATTTCGGTTGTCCTTTAGATTTCTTCTACCGGCAGGAGATACAACTAAAAAAGAATAAATGGACATATTAATAATTGACCATTTCAAGTAGTCAATAGAGATCTATTTTGATAGGATAAATCGCTGCCACGGATACCACCAGCGCATGGCTGGTTAATCAAGAGATGAAGGATGCCCCCGAACAGTTAATAGGATGGGACAAAAAATCTCGTCACAAATGGTTAGATTTTCGAATCGAGGGAACAAATAGTACCCTGATTCAGGTACAGCGGTGGATGTGATATATTTGGATTTTATGATGAAGTGAGTAAGAAGTTAGATTCAGGTACAGTGGTGGATGTGATATATTTGGATTTTATGATGAAGAGAGTAAGAAGTTAGATTCAGGTACAGCGGTGGATGTGATATATTTGGATTTTATGATGAAGTAAGAAGTTAGATTCAGGTACAGTGGTGGATGTGATATATTTGGATTTTATGATGAAGCGAGTAAGAAGTTAGATTCAGGTACATATACTATACTGTACTATACTATACTGTACTATACTACTATACTATACTATACTGTACTAGAAAAACACATACCAGAATCCAGATTAGGAGTTAACCCTCGATTCTGTTATTGGGAGGAATACTGAATTAGTTAACCCTCGATTCTGTATTTGGGAGGAATACTGAATTAGTTAACCCTACGTTCTGTATTTGGGAGGAAATCTGAATTAGTTAACCCTTGATTCTGTATTTGGGAGAATACTGAATTAGTTAACCTCGTTCTGTATTTGGGAGGAATACTGAATTAGTTAACCCTCGATTCTGTATTTGGGAGGAATACTGAATTAGTTAACCCTCGATTCTGTATTTGGGAGGAATACTGAATTAGTTAACCCTTCGATTTCTGTATTTGGGAGGAATACTGAATTAGTTAACCCTTGATTCTGTATTGGGAGGCTGAATTAGTTAACCCCTCGATTCTGTATTTGGGAGGAATACTGAATTAGTTAACCCTCGATTCTTTATTTGGGAGTACTACTGAATTAGTTTAACCCTCGATTCTGTATTGGGAGGATACTGAATTAGTTAACCCTCGATTCTGTATTTGGGAGAATTCGAATTAGTTAACCCTCGATTCTGTATTGGGAGGAATACTGAATTAGTTAACCCCCGATTCTGTGTTTGGGAGGAATACTGAATTAGTTAACCCCCGATTCTGTATTTGGGAGGAATACTGAATTAGTTAACCCTCGATTCTGTATTTGGGAGGAATACTGAATTAGTTAACCCCCCGATTCTGTATTTGGGAGGAATACTGAATTAGTTAACCCTCGTTCTGTATTGGGAGAATCATGAATTAGTTAACCCTTGATTCTTGTATTTGGGGAGGAATACTGATTAGTTAACCCTTGATTCTGTATTTGGGAGGAATACTGAATTAGTTAACCCTCGATTCTGTATTTGGAGGAATATGATAGTTAACCCTCGATTCTGATTTGGGAGGAATACTGAATTAGTTAACCCTTGATTCTGTTTGTTTATGGGGAAAACAACCAAATTTGTTAACCCTCGATTCCGTATAGAAGGTTTATCAAATTTTGAACCCTCAATTCCAAAATGGGATAGTACTATAGCATAGTACATAGTAACATAGTATATAGGTTGAATAAAGACATACGTCCATCAAGTCCACCTATTCACCCTCTTTATATATATATTTTTTTTTTAACCCTACCTAACAGTTGATCCAGAGGAAGGCAAAAACCCCAGCTAAAAAGGGGGAAAATTCCTTCCTGACTCCAAACGGCAATCGGAATGTATCCCTGCGGATGCGGAACTCAAAAGTAGTGAGTGTGTGTTCCCAAGACCTTACCCAGGTCCAAGAGCCATGAACAAGAATTATATACTGTATATACTGTAGTTCTGGTTGGTACGGGATACTTTATAATATTGAGAATTACTGGTATTAATCAATATACTGTAGTTCTGGTTGGCACGGGGATACTATATAATATTGAGAATTACTGGTATTATAACATATACGGTAGTTCTGGTTGGTATGGGGATACTATAATATTGAGAATTACTGTATTAATACATATACGGTATTTTCTGGTTGATCCAGGGATACATATAATATTGAGAATTACTGGTATTAATACTATACTGTAGTTCTAGTTGGTACGGGGATACTATGTAATATTGAGAATTACTGGTATTAATACATATACTGTAGTTTGGTTGGTACAGGGAACTATATAATATTGAGAATTACTGGTATTAATCCATATACTGTTTTTTCGGGTTGGTACAGGGAACTATATAAATATGATAATTACTGTATTAATACATATACTGTAGTTCTGGTTGATCCAGGGATACATTCCGATTGCCGTTTGGAGTCAGGAAGGAATTTCCTCCCCTTTTTAGCTGGGGTTTCTGCCTCCCTCTGGATCAACTGTAAGGTGGGTTAAAAAATAATAAATACATAAAAATGGGGTGAATAGGTTGGACTTGATGGACGTATGTCTTTATTCAACCTCAATACTATGTTACTATGTTACTATTTTACTACAATGGTAAGGACTTTGCACCTCTGGATATCACCGCCTTATATATTGTGCTTAGTGCAGATGTGGCGCGATTGACAACAGAAAGTTAACCATTATACCATCCAGTAATATTCACAGTATTTTCTTTCTTTGTCATTAGAAATTCAAAGAGCTCTGATTTTCAGTGAATTTGCAATGAAACAAAACATAAAACACTCATCTCCCAATGTAGACTGACACAATCCCAAAAATGAGAAATGAGCACAGATCAATCCCTATACCATGGATGACAGAAACATTTTTAAATCCTTCCTGAACATATGGGTAATTATTGAGGAGAATGACAGCAATGCACTGGCAAGATATCTAATTTGCAGAGGTGATTTGTCTGTCTCCTACTGCAAGACAGTATGGCACTTTATGGGTTCGACACACATATTTCCACTAAACCCTGGCTCAATGGGTCTTATAAGGGAATAGATGAAGATAGATAGATAGATGTGATAAATAGATAGGATGATGATAGATATATGATAGTATAATAGATAGATAGATAGATGCTAGATAGATAATGCTAGCATGATAGCTGATAGAGATAGATAGATAGATAGTAGATGCATAGCAAGAGAGTAGCTAGATAGATAGATGCTCTTAGTGCTGATGATTGCTCGCTCGCTCGCTCGGCTCGCTCGCCGCTGTATCGATCTCTCCGCCCGTTTCGATCGACTATGCTAGCCGCTCGCTCGCTCGCTCGATCGATACTCGCTCGCTCGCTCGCTACGCTGCTAGACTGGCTCGCTGTGCTTGCTCGTAGCTCGTGACATGTCGTTGATTCCGATGCTGTGCTGTGTGCTAGCTGTGCTACGCTCGACGCTCTCAGTCAGCTCCTGCTGTATGTAGCTCAGTTCATGCGTGTGTTCCATCGATCGCTGTCTAGATGTGCTGTGTGTCTCGTTCGTGTGTGTTTGTGAATCGTAGTTGTAGTTGGTGTGTAGAGTGTTGACTGTTGTTTACGTTTGTTGACTTAGGATAGATTGTGCTGTGTGATGTGTTATAGTGAACGAGGACAGACAGACGACAGACGATCCTGCTGAGGCTCAGGTTTGTACCGACATAAGAGTTTAACAACATAAAGGTAGACGCACTGGTTTTTTGCTGCTGCCGCATAGCAACAGTACAAATCTTACTTGGTGGACAGAACTTTGAAGGCAACAAGTGATAACTACTAAGTGTCCAAACGTAAATCATTGTATTTAGCCGTAGGCGCAATGTTTAGTATTTTTTTCAATCCTAATAACTCTAATGCAATAGTCTATGTGATATATGTATTACTTCCTGGCCATTCTTAGTGGTAGTATCTTCTGCTTTGGTGTCTTTCCTTGGCCCTATTGTCTGCTTTATGATAATGCCCTCGCCCTCCTTTCCAGTATTGGCTGATTCGCCTTACTCTCCAGAGAAAAGATGATTGGCCCCAATGCTGTAAACTCCGGTTCCTCCCACCATGATACATTGCCATCCAGTGGTGGGATGATGTGCATGTTCATTGCGAACGTCCTGCCTTCATACATAATGGTGTCCTCATGGTAGGAGAATTACTCTGTCTCTACCTCAGTGTAGAGAATATACTCTGTCTCTACCACTCAGTGTAGGAGAATATACTCTCTGTACCTCAGTGTAGAGAATATACTCTTACCTCATTGTAGGAGAAATACTCTACTCTGTACCCTACCTCAGTGTAGGAGAATATACTCTGTACCCTCAAGTGTAGGAGAATACCTCTGTCTCTACCTCATTGTAGGAAATATCCTCTGTCTACCACCTCAGTGTAGGAGAATATACTCTGTCTCTACCTCAGTGTAGGAGAATATACTCTGTACCTCAGTGTAGGAGAATATACTCTGTACCTCAGTGTAGGAGAATATACTCTGTCTCTACCTCAGTGTAGGAGATATACTCTGTACCTCATGTAGAGAATATACTCTGTCTCTACTCATGTAGTAGAATATACCTGTCTCTACCTCAGTGTAGGAGAATATACTCTTACCACTCAGTGTAGGGGAATATACTCTGTCTCTACCTCAATGTAGAGAATATACTCTCTCTACCTCAGTGTAGGGATACTCTGTACTCATTGTAGGAAATCTACTCTGTCTCTACCTCAGTGTAGGAGAATATACTCTGTCTCTACCTCAGTGTAGGAGAATATACTCTGTCTCTACCTCTACTAGTGTAGGAGAATATCCTCTGTCCTTCCTCAGTGTAGGAGAATATACCTGTCTACCTCAGTGTAGGAGAATATACTCTGTCTCTACCTCAGTGTAGGAGAATATACTCTGACCTCATGTGAGGGGATATACTCTGTCTCTACCTCATGGTAGGAGAATATACTCTGTCTCACCTCAGTGTAGGAAATCGCTGTATCTACCGTCAGTGTAGGAGAATATCACTCTGTCTTCCTCTTACCTCAGTGTTAAAAGAGGAAGATATACTCTGTACCTCAGTGTAGAGAATATACTCTGTACCCTCAGTGTAGAGAATAACTCTGTCCCTACTGTGTAGGAGAATATCCTCTGTACCCTCAGTGTAGGAGAATATCTCTTTACCTCAGTGTAGGAGAATATACTCTGTCCTACCTCAGTGTAGGAGAATAACTCTGTCTCTACCCAGTGTAGGAGAATATACTCTGTCTCTACCTCAGTGTAGGAGAATATATACTCTGTACCTCAGTGTAGGAGAATATACTCTGTCCTCAGTGTAGGAGAATATACTCTGTCTCTCCATGTGTAGGAGAATATCCTCTTACCTCAGTGTAGGAGAATATACTCTTGTCTCTACCTCAGGTAGGGGAAAATACTATACCTGTACCTCAGTGTAGGAGAATATCTCTGTACCTCAGTGTAGGAGAATATACTCTGTACCTCCTCAGTGTAGGAGAATATACTCTGTCTCTACCTCAGTGTAGGAGAATATACTCTGTACCTCAGTGTAGAGAATATCTCTCTTACCTCAGTGTAGGAGAATATACTCTGTCTCTACCTCAGTGTAGAGAATATCCTCGTACCATCAGTGTAGAAATATCCTCTGTACCTCAGTGTAGGAGAATATACTCTGTACCTCAGTGTAGGAGAATATACTCTGTACCTCAGTGTAGGAGAATATCCTCTTCTTACCTCAGTGTAGGAAGAATATCCTCTTCTCTACCTCAGTGTAGGAGAATAACTCTGTCTCTACCTCAGTGTAGGAGAATTACTCATATCTACCTCAGTGTAGGAGAATATACTCTGTACCTCAGTGTAGGAGAATATACTCTGTCTATCCTCAGTGTAGGAGAATATACCCTGTACCTCAGTGTAGGAGATATACTCTGTCTCTACCTCAGTTTAGGAGATATACTCTGTCTCTACCTCAGTGTAGGAGAAATACTCTGTACCTCAGTGTAGGGAGATAACTCTTCCTTACCCTCAGTGTAGGAGAATATACTCTGTCTCTACCTCAGTGTAGGAGAATATACTCTGTACCTCAGTGTAGGAGAATATACTCTGTCTCTACCTCAGTGTAGGAGAATATACTCTGTCTCTACCTCAGTGTAGGAGAATATACTCTGTCTCTACCTCAGTGTAGGAGAAATACTGTCACCTCGTGTAGGGAATACTCTGTCTCTACCTCAGTGTAGGAGAATATCTCTGTCTCACTCAGTGTAGGAAAATATACTCTGTCATCATGTAGGGGAATATACTCTGTCTCTACTCAGTGTAGGAGATATACTCTGTCTTACCTCAGTGTAGGAAAATTCTGTCTTACGGTGGAGAAATATCTCTGTCTCTACCTCAGTGTAGGAGAATATACTCTGCTCAGCCATCCGTGTAGGAGAATATACTCTGTACCTCAGTGTAGGAGAATATACTCTGTACCTCAGTGTAGGAGAATATTCCTCTGTACTCAGTGTAGGAGAATACCTCTTACCTCAGTGTAGGAGAATTACCTGTCCTCTTATCTACCTCAGTGTAGGAGAATATACTCTGTCTCTACCTCAGTGTGGAGATATATCTGTCTCTACTCTACCTCATGTAGGAGAATATACTCTGTACCTCAGTGTAGGAATATACTCGTACCTCAGTGTAGGAGAATTACTCTTGTACCTCCTTGTAGGAGAAATATCTTTTACCTCAGTGTAGGAGAATATACTCTGTCTCTACCTCAGTAGGAAGAATATACCTGTACCCCTCAGTGTAGGAGAATATACTCTGTACCTCATAGTGTGAGAATATACTCTGTACCTACAGTGTAGGAGAATATATCTGTTACCTCAGTGTAGGAGAATATACTCTGTAACCCTCAGTGTAGGAGAAATATCCTCTTACTACCTCAGTGTAGGAGAATATACTCTGTCTCTACCTCACTAGTGTAGGAGAATATCCTCGGTACCTCAGTGTAGGAGAATATACCTCTGTACCCTCAGTGTAGGAGAATATACTCTTTACCTCATTGTAGGGAATATACTCTGTACCATCAGTGTAGGAGAATATACTCTGTACCCTCATGTGAGGAGAATTACTCTGTACCTCAGTGTAGGAGAATATCCTGTACCTCAGTGTGGAGAAATATCTCTTGTACCTCAGTGTAGGAGAATATCCTCTGTCCTACCTCAGTGTAGGAGATATCTCTGTACCTCAGTGTAGGAGAAATATCCTCTGTACCTCAGTGTAGGAGAATATACCTGCCCAGTGTAGGAGAATATACCTCTGTTACCTCAGTGTAGGAGAATATACTTCTGTACTCTACCTCAGTGTAGGAGAATTTCTGTACCTCAGTGTAGGAGAATATCCTCTGTACCTCAGTGTAGGAGAATATACTCTTCTCTACCTCAGTGTAGGAGAATATACTCTGTACCTCATTGTGGAGAATATCCTCTTTACCTCAGTGTAGGAGAATATACTCTGTCTCTACCACCTAGGTAGGATAAATACTCTGTACCTCAGTGTAGGAGAAATATACTCTGTACTCTCTCAGTGTAGGAGAATATACTCTGTCTCTACCTCAGTGTAGGAGAATATCCTCTGGACCTCTGTAGGAGAAAACTAAGTGAGATCTGTACCTCAGTGTAGGAGAATGTACCTCCTGTGTCCAACTCAGTGTAGGAGAATATACTCTGTACCTCAGTGTAGGAGAATATACTCTGTACCTATCAGTGTAGGAGAATATACTCTGTCTCTCTCGTGTAGGAGAATATACTCTGTACCTCAGTGTAGGAGATATACTCTGTCCCTCAGTGTAGGAGAATATACTCTGTACTCAGTGTAGGAGAGAATATACTCTGTCTCTACCTCAGTGTAGGAGAATACTCTGTACCTCAGTGTAGGAGAATATACTCTGTACTCAGTGTAGGAGAATATACTCTGTCTCTACCTCAGTGTAGGAGAATATCCTCTGTACCTCAGTGTAGGAAATATACTCTGTACCTCATTGTAGGAGATATACTCTGTCTCTACCTCAGTGTAGGAGAATATACCTGTACCTCAGTGTAGGGAATATACTCTGTCTCTACCTCATGTAGGAGAATATACTTGTCTCTACCTCAGTGTAGGAGAATATACTCTGTCTCTACCTCAGTTAGTAGGAGAATATACTCTGTCTCTACCTCAGTGTACGAGATATCCATCTGTACCTCGTGTAGGAGAATATCCTCTTACCCTCGTGTAGGAGAATATCTCTGTACCTCAGTGTAGGAGAATATACTCTGTACCTCAGTGTAGGAGAAATACTCTGTACCTCAGTGGTGGGAGAATATACTCTGTCTCTCCTCAGTGTAGGAGAATATACTCTGTCTCTACCTCAGTGTAGGAAATATACTCTGTCTCTACCTCAGTGTAGGAGAATATCTCTACCTCAGTTGTAGGAGAATATCCTCTTTACCTCAGTTGTAGGAGAATATACTCTGTACCTCAGTTTACGGAAATATACTCTGTACCTCAGTGTAGGAGAATATCCTCTTTACCTCAGTGTAGGAGAATATACTGTACCTCAGTGTAGGAGAATATACTCTGTACCTCAGTGTAGGAGAATATACTCTGTACCTCAGTGTAGGAGAATATACTCTGTACCTCAGTGTAGGAGAATATACTCTGTCTCTACCTCAGTGTAGGAGAATATACTCTGTCTCTACCTCAGTGTAGGAGAATATACTCTGTACCTCAGTGTAGGAGAATATCCTCTTTACCTCAGTGTAGGAGAATATACTCTGTACCTCAGTGTAGGAGATATACTCTGTACCTCAGTGTAGGAGAATATACTCTGTACCTCAGTGTAGGGAATATACTCTGTCTCTACTCAGTTAGGAGAATATACTCTGTCTCTACCTCAGTGTAGGAGAATATACTCTGTACCTCAGTGTAGGAGAATATACTCTGTACCTCAGTGTAGGAGAATATACTCTGTCTCTACCTCAGTGTAGGAGAATATCTCTTTACCTCAGTGTAGGAGAATATACTCTGTACCTCAGTGTAGGAGATATACTCTGTCTCTACCTCAGTGTAGGAAATATACTCTGTCTCTACCTCAGTGTGAGAATATACTCTGTGGATCTGTTTTGTATCAATGTAGAACAGTAGAGAACTCACTTCACATCTAGCTTGGTTAATAAGCGCCAGGTGTGTGCATAATATAGGGGTCAATTCACCAGCCCATACACGTAGAAAGGATTGGTAAGCACAAAGCTCAATTTATTGGTTAGAATTCCATGTGCTCACCACCAGCAACAATATATATTAGTGTGCCTAGTACGTAATAAATATATTAATGTGCTAACTGTAACTAATAAATATATTATGTGCTACTGTACGTAATAAATATTTTGAATGTGTACTGTACTAATAAACTATATTTAATCACTATACTATACACTATACTATACACTATACTATGCACTATACTATACACTATACTATGCTATACTATACTGCACTATACTATACACTATACTATACACTATACTATACACTATACTATACACTATACTATGCACTATACTAAGCTATCCTATACTATATACTATACTGCACTATACTATACACTATACTATACACTATACTATGCACAATACTATACACTATACTATGCTATACTATACTGCACTATACTATACACTATACTATAGTGCAAGATAGGATAATAGTATTGGATAGCTTCGTATGGGCATAGTATAGTGTATTAGTATAGTGTATAGTATAAGTGTATAGTATAGTGTATAGTATAGTGCAGTAGATAGTGTATAGTCTAGATAGTTAGTGTTATAGTATAGTGCATAGTATAGTTGTATAGTATAGTGTTATCATGTGTATAGTATAGTGTATAGTATAGGCCGTATAGTATAGAATAGTATAGGGTATAGTATGTTGCATAGTATAGTGTATAGTAATGTATAGTTATAGTGCAGTATAGTATAGAGTATAGGATAGTTCGTAAGTGCTGAGATAGGATAGTAAGTGTATAGTATAGGGCAGTATAGTATAGCATAGTTTTAAATGTAGTGTATAGTATTGTGCATAGTATAGTGTATTAGTAGAGGTATAGTATGAGTGCAAGTATAGATATAGTATACGGATAGCGAGTATAGTGCATTCGTATAGGTATAGTATAGGTGTATGTTATAGTGCAGTATAGTAGATAGTATAGGATAGATTA
Organism: Hymenochirus boettgeri; assembly: GCA_019447015.1. Lineage (NCBI taxonomy): Eukaryota > Metazoa > Chordata > Amphibia > Anura > Pipidae > Hymenochirus > Hymenochirus boettgeri. The sequence goes on along the minus strand of JAACNH010001702.1, from coordinate 21,415 downwards.
GTATAGTGCACTAGTATAGTGATAGTATAGTGTATAGTATAGTGCAGTATCAGATTAGTATAGGATATGCGTTTTCGTATAGGCAAGTATAGTGTATTAGTATAGGCAGTATAGTATTAGAGTATAGTATGAGCTTAGTATAGTGCATAGTATAAGTGTGATTTAGTATAGTGTAGAGTATAGGCAGTATGTATGATAGTATAGGATAGCGTAATTATAGTGCATAGTATAGTGTATAGTATAGCGGCCGTCATTATATAGTATAGTATAGCTTAGATAGTGCTAGTATAGTGTTATAGGATAGTGTATTATAAGTTATAGTGCAAGTATAGTATATAGTATAGGATTAGCGGAGTATAGTGCATAGGTATCGTGGGATGTAGTATAGTAGCAGTATGTATAAGTAGTAAGCTTAGTATAGTGTATAGTATTGTGTATAGTATAGTGCAGTATAGTATATAGTATAGGATAGCGTAGTATAGTGGCATAGTAAGTGTTATAGTATAGTGCAGTAAGTATATAGGATAGTCTAGCTTAGTATCGTGCATTAGTATAGTGTATAGTATAGTGTATAGTATAGTGCAGTAGCGTATATAGGTAGGAGAGCGTAGTTATAGGGAATAGATAGTGTATGTATAGTGCAGTATAGGAATAGTATCGTACAGATTAGTATAGTTGCATAGATAGGGTATAGTATAGTGATAGCTAGTGCAGTATAGTATATAGTATAGTGATAGCGTAGTATCGTGCATAGTATGGTATAGATAGTGTTATAGATAGTGCAGTATCAGTATATAGTATAGGATAGCGTTAGTATAGTTGCTAGTATAGTGTATAGATATATAGTATAGTGCAGTATAGTTACATGTATAGTATTTTACTAGAAACAATTGATATTAAGTTGATTTCATGTGAGAATTGTTTACCTTATTTACAATATGTGTGAGACCGGGATATTATTCATAACTGATATAGGTTGATTAAGGATACGTTCCAGGTTTTAATGAATTGGTGATCTCAGTTCTGTCTTAGTTTTTCGTATAGACAATTGGTACATCCAGAAATGAAACAAATTAGATTCTTATCTAATAAAATAATAAAACTCCACAAAAACATTATCACTCTGGTATAGTTAATTTTTTTTTTTTTTTTTATGTTTCTTAGGAGAATCATATTTTCAATTGGGGGATTTTCTTTGAGCTTGGGTGGAGGAAGTTTGATTTCGCCTATGTTGGATTATAGCAACACATTACCCAGAAATGCATGCAAATGGAGTCAAGATGAAAGTACCATAGTCGTGTGGTATAGGATGGAAGGGATGGAAGAGGCAGTACCAAGAATGTGTGAATGAGGATGGAAAGGATGGAAGAAGGCGCAGTACCATAGTAATGGGTGGATAAGATGGAGGAGGAGATGCAAGGACCATAGTAAATGGGTGGTATGAGATTGGAAGATGGAAGAGGCAGCACCTAGTAATGGCCGGGGTGGGTGAGGATGAAGGATGGAAGAGGCAGTAACATCGGAAATGTGTGGTATAGGAGGAAGAATGGAAGAGGCAGTACCATTAGTAATTGTGGTCATATAAGCATGGAAAGGATGGAAAGAGGCCAGTACCATAGTTAATGGGTGGTGGTAGGTGGGGAAGGGATGGAAGGATGGAAGAGGCAGTACCATAGTGATGTGTGGTATAAGGATGGAAGGATGATAGAGGCAGTACCATAGTAATGTGTGATATGAGGATGGAAGGATGGAAGAGGCAGTACCATAGTAATGTGTGGTATAAGGATGGAAGGATGGAAAGAGGGCAGTCCATAGTAATGTGTGGTATGAGGCCATGGAGGATGAAGAGCAGTACCATAGTAATGTGTGTTAGGAGTATGGAGGATGGAAGAGCAGCAGGCCAGTACCCATAGGAATGGGTGATAGCGAGGCCATGCGAAGCGCTAGGAAGAGGCAGTACCTAGAAATGGTGATATGAGTATAGAACGATGCGACGATGGCAGTTACCAGTAAGTAATGTTGATATGAGGATAGATAGAAGGATGGAAGAGGACAGCACCAAGTAATGGTGTCGGTACGGAGATGGAAGAGGCAGTACCAATAGTAATGTGTGGGGTATGAGGATGGAAGGATGGAAGAGGCAGTACCAAGTAATGTGTGGTATGAGGATGAAGGATGGAAGAGGCAGTAACATAGTAGTTGTGGTGCGAGGACGGAAAGGATGGAAGGAGGCAGTGTACCATAGTAATGGTGTTATGAGGATGGGAGGATGATAGAGGCAAGTACCATAGTGAATGTGTGGTATGAGGATGGAAGGGATGATGAGGCAGTACCTAGTAAGATGTGGAGGAGGATGAAGGATGGAAGAGGCAGTACCGAGTAATGTGTGGTATGAGAATGGAAGGATGGAAGAGCAGTACATAGTAAGTGTGGTATTAGGATGGAAGGAGGAAGAGGCAGTACCATAGTAAGTGTGGTAGGAGGATGGAAGGATGGAAGAGGGCAGTACCAAAGTAATGTGTGGGATGAGGATAGAAGGATGGATAGAGGCAGTACCATTAAGTAATGTGTGATATGAGGATAGAAGGATGGAAGAGCCCGACCATAGTAATGTGTGGTGTGATATGGAGGATGGAAAGGATGGAAGAGGAGTACCATAGAATGTGTGGTATGAGGAGGGGAAGGATGAAGAGGCAGTAGTCATAGTATGTGGGTATGAGAATGGAAGGAGGAAGAGGCCTAGTACCATAGTAAATTGTGTGGTATGGAGGAGGAAGGATGGAAGAGCAGACCATAGTATGTGTTGGTATTGGGATGGAAGGATGGAAAGAGGCAGCTCCATAGTAAGGTGTGGTATGAGGATGTGAAGGATGGAAGAGGCTATACCATAGTAATGTGTGGTCGTGAGGATCGAAGGATGGAAGAGGGGCCAGTACCAAGGAAGGTGGTATGAGGAATCGAAGGATTGGAAGAGGCCCGCAGTACCATAGTTAATGTGGGTTCTGAGGATCGAAGGATGGAAGAGGCAGTACCATAGTAATGTGTGGTATAAGGATGGAAGGATGGAAGAGGCAGTACCATAGTAATGTGTGGTATAAGGATGGAAGGATGGAAGAGGCAGTACCATAGTAATGTGTGGTATGAGGATGGAAGGAGGGTAAGAGGCTGTAGCCATATAATGTGTGGATCTGAGAGATAGAGGGATGGAGAGCAGTCCATAGTAAGTGTGGGTATAAGGATGGAAGAGGAAGAGGCAAGTACCATAGTATGGGTGGTATGAGGATGGAAGGAATGCGAAGAGGTCCAGTTACCATATAATGTGCTTGGTATGAGAGGAAGGGAGGGAAAGACGGCAGTACCATGTAATGTGTGGTATGAGGACGAAGGATGGAAGAGGCAGTACCATAGTACATGTGTGGTAATGGGATCGAAGGATGAAGAGCCGACCATAGGAATGTGTGGTATGAGGATCGGGAAGGATGGAAGAGGCTCATACCAAGTAATGCGCTGGTATAGGATGGGACGGTGGAAGAGGCATACCATAGTAAATGGGTGGTATGAGGATGGAAGGATGGAAGAGGCAGTACCATTAGTAATGTGTGGTATTGAGGATGGAAGGATGGAAGAGGCAGTACCATAGTAATGTGTGGTAGAGGATGGAAGGATGGAAGACGCAGTACATAGTAATGTGTGGTATGAGGATGGAAGGGATGAAGAGGCAGTACCATAGTAAGTGTGGTATGAGGATGGAGGATGGAAGAGCCAGTACCATGTCTGAGTGGTATGAGGACTAGAAGGATGGAAGAGGCAGTACCATAGTAATGTGTGGTACGAGGATGGACGGGATGGAAAGAGGCAGTACCATAGTAATGTGTGGATGAGGATGGAAAGGATGGAAGAGGCAGTACCATAGTAATGTGTGGTATGAGGATGGAAGGATGGAGAGGCAGTACCATAGTAATGTGTGGTCGGAGGATGGAAGGATGGAAGAGGGAAGTACCATAGATGTGTGGTATGAGATAGAAGGATGGAAGAGCCGTACCAAGTAATGTGTGGATGAAGGATGGAAGGATGGAAGAGGCAGTACCATAGTAATGTGGTTGAGGATGGAAGGATGGAGCGGCAGTACCCTAGTAATGTGTGGGCTGAGGATGGAAGGATCGGAAGAGGCCAGTACCATTAGTAATGTGTGGTAGGAGGATGGAAGGATGGAAAGAGGCAGTACCATAGTAATGTTTTGGTATGAGGATCGAGGATGGAAGAGGCAGTTACCATAGTAAGTGTGGTATGGGATTCGAAGGATGACGAGGCAGTACCATAGTAATGTGTGTATGAGGGTGGATCGGAAGGAGGAAGACAGGCTAGTATATAGATGTGGATATGAGGATGGAAGTAGGAAGAGGCAAGTAACCATAGTACATGGGTTGGTATGAGGATGGAAAGGATGGAAAGAGGCCAGTACCATAGTAATGTGTGGGGTATGAGGTGGAAGGGAATGGAAGAGGCAGTACATAGTAATGGGGGTATGGGAGGAAGGATGGAAGAGGGGCAAGTACCATAGTAGGTGGGTATGAGGATGGAAGGATGGAAGAGGCAGTACCATAGTAATGTGTGGTATGAGGATAGAGGATGGAAGAGGCCGTTACCATAGTAATTGTGTGGTATGAGGATGGAAGGATGAAGAGGCAGTACCTAGTAATGTTGGTATGAGATGGAAGGATGGAAGAGGCAGTCCCATAGTAATGTTGTGGTAATGAGGATGGAAAGGATGGAAGAGGCAGTACAGATTACCATAGTAAGTGTGGTAGTAGCGCGGATGGAAGGATGGAAGAGGCAGTTAGTACCTAGTAATGTTGGTATGAGGATCGGAAGGATGGAAGAGGGCAGTAACCATAGTAAGGTGTGGTATGAGGATCGAAGGATGAGAGGCAGTAACATAGTAATGTGTGGTATGAGGATCGAAGGATGGAAGATGACAGTACTCTAGTAATGGTGATATGAGGGGAAGTAGGAAAGGAGGCAGTACCATAGTAAGGTGTGGTATGAGGAGGAAGGATGGAAGAGGCAGTACAATAGTAATGTGTGATATGAAGGATAGAAGGATGGAAAGAGGCAGTTTACTATAGTAATGTGTGGTATGGATGGAAGGAAGGAAGAGGCAGTGCCATCCGTAAGGTGTGATAATGAGGATGGAAGGATGGAAGAGGCAGTACATAGTAAATGTGTGGTATGAGGATGGAAGGATGGAAGATGGCACGGTACCATAGTAATGGTGATATGAGGATGGAAGGGGGAAGAGGCAGTACCTAGTAAGGGTTGGTTTTTATATGAGGATGGAAGGATGGAAAGAGGCAGGACCATAAATGTGTGATCTGAGGATAGAAGGATGGAAGCGCAGTATATAGTAATGTGTGGTATGAGCATGGATAGGATGGAAGATGGCAGTACCATAGTAAATGTGTGGTAGGAGGATCGAAGAAGGATGGAAGAGGCAGTTTACCATAGAATGTGTGATATGAGGATGGAAGGATGGAAGAGGCAGTACCCGTACCCCTAGTAAGTGTGGATAAGGATGGAAGGATGGAAGAGGCAAGTTACCAAGTAATGTGTTGGTATGAGAATGGATGGATTGGAAGAGACGTACCATAGTAAGGATGTGGTAGGAGTATGGAAGGATGTGGAAGAGGGCAGTACCATAGTAATGTGTGATATGAGGATGGAAGGATGGAAGGGCATTCCCATAGAAATGTGTGATATTGCGGATCGGAAGGATGGAAGAGGCCGTACCATAGTAAGTGTGATATGAGGAAGAGAGGATGAAGAGGCAGTACCATAGTAATTGTGTGGTAGAGGAGGGAAGAGGGCAGTACCCATAGAATGTGTCGTATGAGGATGGAAGGAGGGAAGAGGCAGTACCATAGTAATGTGTGTATGAGGAGGAAGGATGGAAGAGGCAGTACCATGGTAATGTGTGGTGCGAGGATGGAAGTGAAGAGCCAGTACCAAAGTAATGTGTGGTAGAGGATGGAAAGGATGATAGAGGCAGCAGTACCAGCGTAATGTGTGGATCATATGAGGATGGAGGATGGAAGAGGAGGCAAGTACCATAGTAATGTGTGGTATGAGGAGGGAAGGATGATAGAGGCCGTACCATAGTAATATGTGGTATGAGGATGGAAGCGAGGAAGAGGCAGTACCATAGTTCATGTGTGGTATGAGAATGCAGGGAGGAAGACGGCAGCTACAATAGTAATGTGTTCGTATGAGGATGGAAGGAGGAAGAGGCGTACCATAGTAAGTGTGTATGAGGGATGGAAGGATGGAAAGAGGCTCGTACATAGTAAGTGTGATATGAGGATGGAAGGATGAAGAGGCCAAGTACAATAGTAATGGTGGTATGAGGATCGAAGGATGAGAGGCAGCAGTACATCGTAAGTTGTGGTATGAGGATCGAAGGATGGAAGAGGCAGAGACCATAGTAATGTGTGGTCGAGGGGATGGAAGGATGGAAGATGGCAGTACTAGTTAATTGTGGTATGAGGATGAAGGAGGGAAGAGGCCACCAGTACCATAGTAAATGTGTGGTAGAGGAGTCGAAGGATGGAAGAGGGCAGTACCATAGTAATGTGTGGTATAAGGATGGAAGGAGTGAAAGAGGCAGTACCACATAGGTAAGTGTGGTCTACGGATGGAAGGATGGAAGAAGGCAGTACATAGTAATGTGTGGTATGCAGGATGGAAGGATGGAAGAGGCGTACCATAGTAATGGTGATATGAGGATCGAAGGATGGACGACGGCAGGACCATAGTAATGTGTGGTATGGAGGATCGAAGGATGGAAGAGGGCAGTACCATAGTAAATGTGTGGTCTGAGGATGAAGGATGGAAGAGGCTAGTACCATAGTAATGTTGTGTTATGAGGATTCGAAGGATGAAGAGGCAGTACCATAGTAATGTGTGATAAGGATGGAAGGATTGAAGAGGCAGTACCATAGTAATGACGTGGATGAGGACTCGAAGGATGGAACGAGGCCGTACCATAGTAATTAATGTGTGGCTGAGGGATGGAAGGATGGAAGAGCGCTCGATCAGCCCCAAGTCCAGTACCATAGTAATGTGTGGATGAGGATGGAGGATGGAAGAGGCGTACCATAGTAAGTGGGGATGCGGAGGAAGGATTTGGAAGAGGCAGTCCCCTAGTAATGTGTGGATGAGCGATGGACGGATGGAACGAGCAGTACCATAGTAAGTGTGGTATGAGGATGGGGAAGGATGGAAGAGCACGTACCATAGTAATGTGTGGATGAGGATAGAAGGATGGAAGAGGCTAGTACCATAGTATGCTGTGGTATGAGGAGGAAGTATGGAAGAGGCGGACCATAGTAATGTGTGGGATGAGGATGGAAGGAATGGAAGAGCAGAACACATAGTAAGGTGGTAGGAGGAGGAAGGATGGAAGAGGCAGTACCATAGTAGTGGGGTAGGAGGATGGAAGAATGGAAGAGGACTAGTACCATAGTATGTGTGGATGAGGATCAAGGATGGAAGAGGCAGTCCATAGTAAGTGTGGTATGAGGATCGAAGGATGGAAGAGGCAGTACCATAGTAATGTGTGGTATGAGGATCGAAGGATGGAAGAGGCAGTACTATAGTAATGTGTGATATGAGGATGGAAGTATGGAAGAGGCAGTACCATAGTATGTGTGGTATGAGGATGGAAGGATGGAAGAGGCAGTACCATAGTAATGTGTGATATGAGGATAGAAGGATGGAAGAGGCAGTACTATAGTAATGTGTGGTATGAGCATGGAAGGATGGAAGAGGCAGTACCATAGTAATGTGTGATATGAGGATGGAAGGATGGAAGAGGCAGTACCATAGTAATGTTGGATGAGGATGGAAGGATGGAGAGGCAGTACCATAGTAATGTGTGATATTTGAAGGATGGAAGATGGAAGAGGCATAGTCCCATAGTAATGTGTTGGTATGAGGATGGAGGGATGGAAAAGAGCAGTACCATAGTAATGGTGTATGAGGATAGAAGGGGATGGAAGAGGCAGTACTATTAGTAGGTGTGGTATTGAGCAGATGGAAGGATGAAAGGGCAGTACCATAGTAATGTGTGGTAGGAGGATGGAAGGATGGAAGAGGCAGTACCATAGTAATGTGTGATATGAGGATGGAAGGATTGGAAGAGGCAGTACCATACGTAAATGTTGTGTATAAGGATGGAAGGATGGAAGAAAGAGGCCCAGTACCATAGTAATGTGTGGTTGAGCAATGGATGATGGAAAGAGAAAGTACCATAGTAATGTGTGGGAGGAGTAGGAAGGATGGAAGAGGGCTAGTCCCATGTAATGTGTGATATGAGGGGATGGAGGATGGAAGGAGCAGTACCATAGAAATTGTGTTGTTGAATATGAGGATATAGAAGGATGGAAGAGGACAGTACCTAGTAATGTGTGATATGAGGATAGAAGATGGAAGAGCAGGTACCATCGTAAGGTGTGGTACGGAGGATGGAAGAGGCAAGTACCATAGTAATGGTGGTACTATGAGGATGGGAAGGATGGAAGAGGCAGTACCATAGTAATGTGTGTCTAGGAGGATGGAAGGATGGAAGAGGCAGTACCATAGTAATGTTGGTGCGAGGATCGGAAGGATGGAAGAGGCAGTAACATAGTAATGTGTGTGGTATGAGGATGGAAGGGATGATAGAGGCAGAGTAACATAGTAAGTTGTGGTATGAGGATGGAAGGATGGAAGAGGCAGAACCATAGTAATGGTGGTCTGAGGATGGAAAGGATGAAGAGCAGTACCATAGTAATAGTGGTATGAGGATGGAAGGAGGAAGAGGCAGTACCATCGTAAGTGTGGTATGAGAGGGAAGGATGGGAAGGAGGCGAGTACATAGTAATGTGGGTATGAGGATGGAAGGTGGAAGAGGCAGTACCATAGTAATGTCGTGGTAGAGGATGGAGGAGGAGAGGCAGTACCATCAGTATGTGTGATATCGAGGATGGAAGGATGAAGAGGCAGAGAGTACCATAGTAAGTGTGGTATGCGATCGACGGATGGAAGAGGCAGTTTACCATAGTAATGTGTGGTAGGAGGATCTCGAAGGATGGAAGAGGCAGTACCAATAGTAATGTGTGGTAGGAGGATGGAAGGATGGAAGACGGCTAGTAACCATAGTATGGGTGGTATGCAGGAGTCGAAGGATGGAAGAGGACAGTACCAATAGGAATGTGTGGTATGAGGATCGAAGGATGGAAGAGGCAGTACCATAGCAATGTGTGATAGGATGGAAGGCTGGAAGAGGCAGTACATTCGTAATGTGTGGATAAGGAGGAAGGATGGGAAGAGGCAGTACCCATGTAAGGGTGGTAGGGGATGGAAGGATGGAAGAGGCCAGTACCATAGTAATGTCTGATATGAGGATCGAAAGATGGAAGAGGCAGGTACCATAGTAATGCGGTGGTATGAGGATCCGGGGGGGAAAAAAAAAAGGAGGAAGAGAGTACATAGAATGTTGTGGTATGAGGATCGAAGGATGGAAGATGGCAGTACCATAGTAATGGGTGTTATGAGGATTCGAAGGATGGAAGATGGCAGACAATAGTAATGTGTGGGTATAAGGATGGAAGGATGGAAGAGGCAGTACCATAGATGTGTGGTCGAGGACGAAGGATGGAAAGAGGCAGTACCATAGTAATGTGTGGTTATGAGATGGAAGGATGAAGAGGCAGTACCATAGTAAGTGTGTGGTATGGGATCGAAGGAGGAAAGAGGCAGTACCATGAGAATGTGTGGTATGAGGACGAAGGAGGAGAGGCAGTACATAGTCATGGTGCGTATAAGGATGAAGGAGTGGACAGAGGCAGGACCATAGTAATGTGTGGTATGAGGATGCAGGATGGAAGAGGCAGTACCATAGTAATGTGTGGTATGGGATGGAAAGGAGGGAAGAGGCAGTCCCATAGTTAATGTGTGGTAGGAGCGGGAGGATGGAAGGAGGGCAGTACCATAGAATGTGTGGTATGAGGATGGAAGGATGGAAGAGGCAGTACCATAGTAATGTGTGGTATGAGGATGGAAGGATGGAAGAGGCAGTACCATAGTAATGTGTGATATGAGGATGGAAGGATGGAAGAGGCAGTACTATAGTAATGTGTGGTATGAGCATGGGAGATGGAAGAGGCCAGTACCATAGTAATGTGGGGTATAGGATGGAAGGATTGATGGAAGAGGCTAAGTTTTAGTACCATACTAATGTGTGTATAGGATGGGAAGGATGGAAGAGGCCAGTTACAATAGTAATGTGTGGTATGAGGATGGAAAGGAGGGAAGAGGCAGTACCATAGTAATGTGTGGTATGAGGATTAGAAGGATGGAAGAGGCAGTACCATAGTAATGTGTGGTATGAGGATCGAAGGATGGAAGAGGCAGTACCATAGTAATGTGTGGTTATGAGGATCGAAGGATGGAAGAGGCAGTACCATAGTAATGTTGTGGTATTGCGGATCGAGGATGGATAGAGGGCAGTTACTATAGTATGTGTGATATGGGAGGAGTATGAAGAGGGCAGTTACCAGCGTAAGTGTGTATGAGGATGGATAGGATGGAAGAGGAGTCCATAGTATGGTGATATGAGGATAGACTGGAGGAAGAGGCAGTACTATAGTATGTGTGTATGAGCGGAAGGATGGAAAGAGGACGTACCATAGTATGTTGTGGTATAGGAGGATGGAAGCGGAAAGAGGCAAGTACCCTAAGTAATGTGGTGATAGTAGGATGACGGATGGAAGAGGCAGGTACCATAGTAATGGTGGATGAGGATGGAAGGATTGAAGAGGCAAGGACGATAGTATGTGTGGTATGCGCATGAAGGAATGGAAGAGGCAGTACCATAGTAATGTGTGGTAGGAGGATAGAAGGATGGAAGAGGCAGTACCATAGTAATGTGTGATATGAGGATGGAAGGATGGAAGAGGCAGTACCATAGTAATGTGTGGTATGAGGATGGAAGGGCTGCAAGAGGGCAGTAATATAGTAATGGTGCTATGAGGATAGAAGGATGGAAGACGGCCGGCCAACAAGATACCATAGTAATGTGTGGTATGAGCATGGAAGGGATGAGAGGCTAGTACCATAGTAATGTGTGGTAGGGAGGAAAGAAGGAAGGAAGGGCAGTACCATAGTAATGTGTGATATGAGGAGGGAAGATGGAAGAGGCAGTCAGTAACCATTAGTAATGTGTGATATGAGGATGGAAGGATGGAAGAGGCAAGTACCCTTAGTAATGTGTGGTATGAGGATGGAAGGTGGAAGAGGCAGTACCATTTTTTTAGGGTTAATTGTTTGTGGTTCGTGAGGCTGGAAGGATGATAGAGCAGACCATAGTAATATGTGGTGTAGGCTGAAAGGAGGAAGAGGCAGTACCATAGTAACCTGTAGGTATGAGATGGATGGAAGGAAGGAGGAAGAGGCCAGGACATAGTAAGTGTGGGTCCATTCTGAGGATGGAAGGATGGAAGAGGCCAGTACCATGTAATGTGTGGTATAGGATGAAGGATGAAGACGGCAGGTAGTACCATAGTAATGTGTGGTATGAGGATGGAAGGTGGAAGAGGCAGTTACCATAGTAATGTGTGGTATGAGATGGCAAGGGATGGAGAGGCAGTACCATATTAATATGTGGAGAGGATGGAGGAGGGAAGAGGCAGTACCTCATAGTTAATATGTGGTAAGGATGAAGGATGGAAGAGGCGCAGTACCATAGTAATGTGTGGTTAGAGGATGAAGGATGGAACGAGACAGTACCATAGTAAATGGTGATATGAGGATAGAAGGATGAGAGGCATAGTACCATAGTAATGTGTGGTATTAGGATGAAGATGATAAGAACGGCCAGCAACGAGTACCATAGTAATATTGCGGTAGAGGATGGAAGGAGGAAGAGGCCATACCATAGTAATGTGTGGTATGCAGGATGGAAGGATGGAAGAGGCCTACCATAGTAATGTGTGGTCTGAGGTATGGAAGGATGGAAAGATGGCAGTACCATAGTAATGGGTGGCTATGAGGATGGAGGATGGAAGAGGCAAACAGGCAGTACATAGGAATATTGTGGTAAGGATGGAAGGATGGAAGAGGCGTGACCATAGCAAGGTGTGGTATGGGAGGGAAGGATGAAGAGGCAGTACCATAGTAATGTGTGGTATGAGGATGGAAGGATGGAAGAGGCAGTACCATAGTAATGTGTGGTATGAGGATGGAAGGATGGAAGAGGCAGTCTTTCATTAAATGGGTTGATCTGGATCACATTATGTCTCAGAGGTTTTTGTGCCCATAACTTATTTTTATACATTATGTTTTTGTTTATGTTTTATGCCATCTGTCATTGTCTTAGTATTGTATAATGCAAGTGGATCTCTTTATGAATACTCTAGAGATTTCTAGATGATGGTTCAATAGAGATGGACTAGAACTCGAACCCGAGTTTGAGCTGAACTATTCGAGTTTGAACGGACTCGGACTTCTCGAACTATCCCGTTCCGGGATTTTCAGTATTTTCCCGACTTTCAATAATTATCGAATGTTCGAACGATCGAGGCGTGAGAATATGCGAGTAAAATGTCTATTATACCAATACGCAAGTAAATATCGAATCTGCGAGTAAAATGTCTATTATTCCAATACGCGAGTAAATATCGAATATCGAATCCGCAAGTAAAATGTCTATTATATCTATACGCAAGTAAATACGAATATCGAATCCCCAAGTAAAATGTCTATTATACCTATATGCAAGTGAATTCGAATATCGAATCTGTGAGTAAAATGTCTATTATACCAATACACGAGTAAATATCGAATATCGAATCCGCAAGTAAAATGTCTATTATACCAATACGCAAGTGAATATCGAATCCATGAGTAAAATGTCTATGTAACCTATACGCAAGTAAATATGAATATCGAATCTGTGAGTAAAATGTCTATTATACCAATACACGAGTAAATATCGAATATCGAATCCGCAAGTAAAATGTCTATTATACCTATACGCAAGTGAATATCGAATCCATGAGTAAAATGTCTATTATACCTATACGCGAGTAAATATCGAACATCGAATCCGCAAGTAAAATGTCTATTATACCTATACGCAAATAAATATCGAATCCGTGAGTAAAATGTCTATTATACCTATACGCAAGTGAATATCGAATCCATGAGTAAAATGTCTATTATACCATATACGCGAGTAAATATCGAACATCGAATCCGCAAGTAAAATGTCTATTATACCTATACGCAAATAAATATCGAATATCGAATCCGCAAGTCAAATGTCTATTATACCTATATGCAAGTAATATGGAATATTGAATCTGCAAGTAAAATGTCTATTATTCCAATACGCGAGTAAATATCGAATATCGAATCCGAGAGTAAAATGTCTATTATTCCAATACGCGAGTAAATATCGAATATCGAATCCGAGAGTAAAATGTCTATTATACCTATATGCAAATTAATATCGTATATCAAATCCGTGAGTAAAATGTCTATTATACCTATAAGCAAATAAATATCGAATATCGAATCCGTGAGTTAAATGTCTATTATACCTATACGCGAGTAAAATACGAATATCCAACCCACGAGTAAAATGTCTATATACCTATACGCAAATAAATATCGAATATCGAATCCGTGAGTAAAATGTCAATTATACCAATACGCGAGTAAATATCGAATATCGAAACCCACGAGTAAAATGTCTATTATACCTATACGCAAGTAAATATCGAAAATCGAATCCACGAGTAAAATGTCTATTATACCTATACGCAAGTAAATATCAAATATCGAATCCACGAGTAAAATATCTATTATACCTATACGCGAGTAAATATCGAATATCGAATCCGTGAGTAAAATGTCTATTATTCCAATACTCGAGTAAATATCGAATATCGAGTCCACAAGTAAAATATCTATTATACCAAATCGCAAGTAAATATCGAATATCGAATCAGCGTATAAAATGTCTATTATACCTATATGCAAGTAAATATGGGAATATGAATCTGCAAGTAAAATGTCTATTATTCCAATACGGAGTAAATATCGAATATCGAATCCGAGAGTAAAATGTCTATTATTCCAATACGCGAGTAAATATCGAATATCGAATCCGAGAGTAAAATGTCTATTATACCTATATGCAAATTAATATCGTATATCGAATCCGTGAGTAAAATGTCTATTATACCAATACGCAAATAAAATCGAATATCGAATCCGTGAGTAAAATGTCTATTATACCTATACGCGAGAGTAAATATCGAATATCCAACCCACGAGTAAAATGTCTATTATACCTATACGCAAATAAATATCGAATATCGAATCCGTGAGGAAAATGTCAATTATACCAATACGCGAGTAAATATCGAATATCGAACCCACGAGTAAAATGTCTATTATACCTATACGCAAGTAAATATCGAAAATCGAATCCACGAGTAAAATGTTATTATACCTATACGCAAGTAAATATCAAATATCGAATCCACGAGTAAAATATCTATTATACCTATACGCAAGTAAATATTGAATATGAATCAGAGAGTAAAATGTCATTATTCCAATACTCGAGTAAATATCGAATATCGAGTCCACAAGTAAAATATCTATTATACCAATAGCAAGTAAATATCGAATATCGATCAGCGTATAAAATGTCTATTATACCTAACGCAAAGTAAATATGGAATATTGAATCCGCAAGTAAAATGTCTATTATACCAATACGCAAGTAAATATAGAATATCGAATCCGTGAGTAAAATGTCTATTATACCTATACGCAAGTAAATATCGAATATTGAATCCGCAAGTAAAATGTCTATTATACCAATACGCGAGTAAATATCGAATATCGAATCCGAGAGTAAAATGTTTATTATACCAATACGCGAGTAAATATTGAGTATCGAATCCGTGAGTAAAATGTCTATTATACCAGTACGCGAGTAAATATCGAATATTGAATCAGTGAGTAAAATGTCTATTATACCAATACGCGAGAGTAAATATCGAATATCGAAATCCGAGAGTAAAATGTCTATTATTCCAATACGCGAGTAAATATCGAATCCGAGAGTAAAATGTCTATTATACCAATACGCGAGTAAATATCAAATATTATATTCACAAGTAAAATGTCTATTATACCTATACGCAAGTAAATATGGAATATTGAATCCGCAAGTAAAATCTTATACCAATACGCAAGTAAATATAGAATATCGCGGTGAGTAAAATGTTTATATACCTATACGCAAGTAAATATCAAAAATCGAATCCGAGAGTAAAAATGTCTATATACCATACGCGAGTAAATATCGAGTATCGAATCCGTGAGTAAAATGTCTATTATACCAATACGCAAGTAAATATCGAATATTGAATCAGTGAGTAAAATGTCTATTATTCCAATACGCGAGTAAATATCGAATATCGAATCCAAGAGTAAAATGTCTATTTGACCTATACGCGAGTAAATATCGAATATCGAATCCGCAAGTAAAATGTCTATTATACCTATATGCAAGTAAATATCGAATATTGAATCCGTGAGTAAAATGTCTATTATACCTATACGCAAGTAAATATCGAATATCGAATCCGTGAGTAAAATGTCTATTATACCAATACGCAAATAAATATCGAATATCGAATCCGTGAGTAAAATGTCTATTATACCTATACGCAAATAAATATCGAATATCGAATCCGCAAGTAAAATGTCTATTATACCTATACGCAAATAAATATTGAATATCGAATCCGTGAGTAAAATGTCTATTATACCTATACGAGAGTAAATATCGAATCCGCAATTAAAATGTCTATTATACCAATACGCCAGTAAATATCGAATATCGAATCCACGAGTAAAATGTCTATTATACCAATACGCAAGTAATTATCGAAAATCGAATCTACGAGTAAAATGTCTATTTAACTATACACAATAATTATCGAAAATGGAATCCACAAGTAAAATGTCTATTATACCTATACGCAAGTAAATATCAAAGATCGAATCCACGAGTAAAATATCATTATACGCAAGTGAATATCGAATCAGAGAGTAAAATGTCGATTATTCAAATACGCAAGTAAATATCGAATATCGAATCAGCGTGTAAAATGTTATTATACCAATACACGAGTAAAATATTGAATATTATATGACAAGTAAAATGTCTATTATACCAATACGCGAGTAAAATATCGAATATTGAATCTGTGAGTAAAATGTCTATTATACCAATACGCGAGTAAATATCGAGTATCGAATCCGTGAGTAAAATGTCTATTATACCAATATGCGAGTAAATATCGAAAATCGAATCCGGAGAGTAAAATGTCTATTATACCAATACGCGAAAGAAATATCAAATATCGAAATCCGTGAGTAAAATGTCTATTATACCAATACGCGAGTAAATATCGAATATCGAACTGTGAGTAAAATGTCTATTATACCAATAAGCAAGTAAATATCGAAATCGAATCCGTGAGTAAATGTCTATTATACCTATACGCAAATAAATATCGAATATCGAATCCGCAAGTAAAATGTCTATTATACCTATACGCAAATAAATATGAATATCGAATCCGTGAGTAAATGTCTATTATACCTATACGAGAGTAAATATCGAATCCGCAATTAAAAGTCTATTATACCAATACGCCAGTAAATATCGAAATATCGAATCCCGAGTAAATGTCTATTATACCAATACGCAAGTAATTATCGAAAACGAAATCTACGAGGTAAAATGTCTATATACCTATACACAAGTAATTATCGAACATGGAATCCACAAGTAAAATGTCTATTATACCTATACGCAAGTAAATATCAAATATCGAATCCACGGTATAAAATATCTATTATACGCAAGTGAATATCGAATCAGAGAGTTAAAATGCGATATTCCAATACGCAAGTAAATATCGAATATCGAATCAGCGTGTAAAATGTCTATTATACCAATACCCGAGTAAATATTGAATATTATATTGACAAGTAAAAGTCTATTATACCAATACGCGAGTAGTAAATATCGAATATTGAATCTGTGAGTAAATGTCTATTATACCAATACGCGAGTAAATACGAGTATCGAATCGTGAGTAAAAGTCTTTATACAATGCGAGTAAATATCGAAAATCGAATCCGAGAGTAAAATGTCTATATACCAATACGCAAGTAAATATCGAAAATCGAATCGAGAGTAAAATGTCTATTATACCAATACGCAAGTAAATATCGAAAATCGAATCCGAGGTAAAATGTCTATATACCAAAAGCAGTAAATATCGAAATCGAATCCGAGAGTAAAATGTCTATTATACCAATACGCAAGTAAATATCGAATATCGAATCCGTGAGTAAAATGTCTATTATACCAATACGCAAGTAAATATCGAATATCGAATCCGAGAGTAAAATGTCTATTATACCAATACGCAAGTAAATATCGAATATCGAATCCGTGAGTAAAATGTCTATTATACAAATACGCAAGTAAATATCGAATATCGAATCCGTGAGTAAAATGTCTATTATCCCAATACGCGAGTAAATATCGAATATCGAGTACACAAGTAAAATATCTTATACCAATACGCAAGTAAAATCGAATATCGAATCAGCTGTGTAAAATGTCTATTATACCTATATGCAAGAAATACGAATATTGAATCTCCAAGTAAAATGTCTATTATTCCAATACGCGAGTAAATATCGAATATCGAATCCGAGAGTAAAATGTCTATTATTCCAATACGCGAGTAAATATTGAATATCGAATCCGAGAGTAAAATGTCTATTATACCTATATGCAAATTAATATCGTATATCAAATCCGTGAGTAAAATGTCTATTATACCTATAAGCAAATAAATATCGAATATCGAATCCGTGAGTAAAATGTCTATTATACCTATACGCGAGTAAATATCGAATATCCAACCCACGAGTATAAATGTCTATTATACCTATACGCAAATAAATATGAATACGAATCCGTGAGTAAAATGTCAATTATACCAATACGCGAGTAAATATCGAATATCGAACCCACGAGTAAAATGTCTATTATACCTATACGCAAGTAAATATCGAAAATCGAATCACGAGTAAAATGTCTATTATACCTATACGCAAGTAAATATCAAATATCGAATCCACGAGTAAAATATCTATAACCTATACGCAAGTAAATATTGAATATTGAATCAGAGAGTAAAATGTCTATTATACCAATACGCAAGTAAATATCGAATATCGAGTCCACAGTAAAAATTCTATTATACCAAACGCAAGTAAAAATCGAATATCGAATCAGCGTATAAAAGTCTTTATACCAATACGCGAGTAAATATCGAATATTATATTCACAAGTAAAATGTCTATTATACCTATACGCAAGTAAATATGGAATATTGAATCCGCAAGTAAAATGTCTATTATACCAATACGCAAGTAAATATAGAATATCGAATCCGTGAGTAAAATGTCTATTATACCTATACGCAAGTAAATATCGAATATTGAATCCGCAAGTAAAATGTCTATTATACCTATATGCGAATATAAATATCGAAAAACGAATCCGAGAGTAAAATGTTTATTATACCAATAAGCGAGTAAATATCGAGTATCGAATCCGTGAGTAAAATGTCTATTATACCAGTACGCGAGTAAATATCGAATATTGAATCAGTGAGTAAAATGTCTATTTTAACATACAGCCAGTAAATATCGAATATCGAATCCGAGAGTAAAATGTCTATTATTCCAATACGCGAGTAACATATCGAATCGAGAGTAAAAGTCTATTATACCAATACGCGAGTAAATATCAAATATTATATTCACAAGTAAAATGTCTATTATACCAATACGCAAGTAAATATGGAATATTGAATCCGCAAGTAAAATGTCTATTATACCAATACGCAGTAAATATAGAATATCGAATCGGTGAGTAAAATGTCTATTATACCAATACGCGAGTAAATATCGAATATCGAATCCGCAAGTAAAATGTCTATTATACCTATACGCAAGTAAATATAGAATATTGAATCCGCAAGTAAAATGTCTATTATACCTATACGCAAGTAAATATCAAAAATCGAATCCGAGAGTAAAATGTCTATTATACCAATACGCGAGTAAATATCGAGTATCGAATCCGTGAGTAAAATGTCTATTATACCAATACGCAAGTAAATATCGAATATTGAATCAGTGAGTAAAATGTTATTATTCCAATACGCGAGTAAATATCGAATATCGAATCCAAGAGTAAAATGTCTATTATACCTATACGCGAGTAAATATCGAATATCGAATCCGCAAGTAAAATGTCTATTATACCTATACGCAAATAAATATCGAATCGTGAGTAAAATGTCTATTATACCTATATGCAAGTAAATATCGAATATGAATCAGTGAGTAAAATGTCTATTATACCTATACGCAAGTAAATATCGAATATCGAATCCGTGAGTAAAATGTCTATTATACCAATACGCAAATAAATATCGAATATCGAACCGAGAGTAAAATGTCATATTATACCAATACGCGAAGTAAATATCAAATATCGAATCCGTGAGTAAAATGTGATTATACCAATACGCGAGTAAATATCGAATATCGAATCTGTGAGTAAAATGTCTATTATACCAATAAGCAAGTAAATACGAATATCGAATTGAGGTAAAATGTCTATTATACCATACGCAAATAAATATCGAATATCGAATCCGCAAGTAAAATGTCTATTATACCTATACGCAAATAAATATTGAATATCGAATCCGTGAGTAAAATGTCTATTATACCTATACGAGAGTAATATCGAATCCGCAATTAAAATGTCTATTATACCAATACGCCAGTAAAATATCGAATATCGAATCCACGAGTAAATGTCTATTATACCAATACGCACAGTAATTATCGAAAATCGAATCTACGAGTAAAATGTTCTATTATACCTAACAAAGTAATTATCGAACATGGAATCCACAAAGTAAAATGTCTATTATACTATACGCAAGTAAATATCAAATATCGAATCCACGAGTAAAATATTCTATTATACGCAAGTGAATATCGAATCAGAGGTAAAATGTCGATTATTCCAATACGCAAGTAAATATCGAATATCGAATCAGCGTGTGTAAATGTCTATTATACCAATACCCGAGTAAATATTGAATATTATATTGACAAGTAAAATGTCTCTTATACAATACGCGAGTAAATATCGAATATTGAATCGTGAGTAAAATGTCTATTATACCAATACGCGAGTAAATACGAGTATCGAATCCGTGAGTAAAATGCTATTATACCAATATGCGAGTAAATATCGAAAATCGAACGAGAGTAAAATGTCTATTATACCAATACGCAAGTAAATATCGAAAATCGAATCCGAGAGTAAAATGTCTATTTACCAATACGCAATTAAATATCGAAAATCGAAATCCGAGAGAAAATGTCTATTATACCAATAAGCAAGTAAAATACGAAAATCGGAATCCGAGAGTAAAATGTCTATTATACCAATACGCAAGTTAAATATCGAATATCGAATCCGTGAGTAAAATGTCTATTATACCAATACGCAAGTAAATATCGAATATCGAATCCGAGAGTAAAATGTCTATTATACCAATACGCAAGTAAATATCGAATATCGAATCCGTGAGTAAAATGTCTATTATACCAATACGCAAGTAAATATCGAATATCGAATCCGTGAGTAAAATGTCTATTATCCCAATACGCGAGTAAAATCGAATATCGAGTACACAAGTAAAATATCTATACCAATACGCAAGTAAATATCGAATATCGAATCAGCGTGTAAAATGTCTATTATACCTATATGCAAGTAAATATCGAATATTGAATCTCCAAGTAAAATGTCTATTATTCCAATACGCGAGTTAAATATCGAATATCGAATCGAGAGTAAAATGTTATTATTCAATACGCGAGAGTAAATATTGAATATCGAATCCGAGAAGGTAAAATGTCTATTATACCTATATGCAAATTAATATCGTATATCAAATCCGTGAGTAGTAAAAGTCTATTATACCATAAGCAATAAATATCGAATATCGAATCCGTGATAAAATGTATATACCTATACGCGAGTAAATATCGAATATCCAACCTTAAATCCTGTTCTGTGCTTTAAATCCTGTTCTGTGCATTAAATCCTGTTCTGTGCATTAAATCCTGTTCTGTGCTTTAAATCCTGTTCTGTGCTTTAAATCCTGTTCTGTGC
>JAACNH010001701.1:540-60882 GCA_019447015.1 Hymenochirus boettgeri | reverse complement strand
CTGGTATAATACAGTTTGCCCACACAGTGACTGGTATAATACAGTTTTCCCACAGTGACTGGTATAATACAGTTTGCCCACAGTGATTGGTATAATACAGTTTTCCCACAGTGTCTGGTATAATACAGTTTGCCCACAGAGTGACTGGTATAATACATTTTGCCCACACAGTGACTGGTATAATACAGTTTGCCCACACAGTGACTGGTATAAACCTTTCATGTACAGAATGTGGGAAAGAATTCTCTACAAGAGCACCTTCAAAACACCAGCGAATCCACACAGGGGAAAAACCCTTTTCATGTACAGAATGTGGGAAAGAATTCTCTCAAACGAACTTCAAACCACCAGCGAATCCACACAGGGGAAAAACCCTTTTCATTGTACAGAATGTGGGAAAGAATTCTCCAACAGCTACCTTCAAAAACACCAGCGAACCACACAGGAAAAAAACCCTTTTCATGTACGAGATGTGGAAAGAATCTCTCAAAGCAACCTTCAATACACCAGCGAATCCACACGGGGAAAAACCCTTTTCATGTACAGAATGTGGGAAAGATTTCTCTAGAAAAAGCACCTTCAAAAACACCAGCGAATCCACACAGGGGAAAACCCTTTTCATGTACAGAATGTGGGAAAGAATTCTCTCACAACGAGCACCTTCAAAACACCAGCGAATCCACACAGGGGAAAACCCTTTTTCATGTACAGAATGTGGGAAAGAATTCTCTAACAGCACCTTCAAAACAAACCAGCGAATCCCACAGGGGAAAAACCCTTTTCATGTACAGAATGTGGGAAAAATTCTCTAAACGAACCTTCAAACACACCAGCGAATCCACACAGGGGAAAAACCCTTTTCATGTACAAATGTGGAAAGAATTCTCATCGAAGACTACCTTCAAAACACCAGCGAATCAACAGGGAGAAAAACTTTCTTATTTTGGTTTATGTGAGAAAACATTCCTCCGTACAGTGACAGGACATACATAATCACCTGTTTTTTTGTTTACAGACAAAATTTTCCATAAAACCATGCTACCTAATGTTTATCAGGTTTGCCTCAGGTTTTACACTAATTTTGCATTGGCTGAGCTATTTTTCCAACAAAGTGTAATTAGTGTAAATTAATTATGTAATATAGGCAACGTTAACTTTACGCTATCTTGTAACACAGAAAACTCTTAAAAGCTGGGAACACCTTAACGATTAAGCCCCGATAACCCGTCGTGGATTCCGACGGTATCAGGGCTTTAATCGTTACAGTGTGTACGTTTTCGTTTCCCGAACGAGCGCGTGGCCCGCACAAACGATCGGGTCGGCCGAACGCTCGTTCGGGAAAGGCCGAAAATTTCCATCGGCCCCACCGCGCTAGACCTCCCTATAGGAGTCTAGCTCGGCCGAGGAAACACACAGTCCCGAGCGTTCTCCCTATAGGGACTGTGTGTAGCAGCTTCTTTGAAAGATGGCAGACGAGGAATCTGCAGATCCTGTCTGTCATCTTTCAGACTCTGTACTGTGTGTACCTAGCTGAAGGCAGAGACACAGCTTCTCCTTTCTGAATCAGGATCCCAACAGTGATTTTCTGCTGGTTTTGGATCTCATAAAGGATCGTAACTTTCTAGTAATTCTAGTTCTGCATTTGGCATTCTACTGTATATACTCGGTATACACCGAGATACCCAATTTTACCTGAAAAAAACGAATACTAGTAATTGAATTCGAGTATAAGTTCGAGGGTATAATGTTAGCCACTAACTGCCTTCTGATCTGTATTGTTTTTTTGAGGCTTTGTTTGCCCTTTAAAAGGATCTCAGAATTTCCATCACGTAATCCCATACGAGTAATAGCCAAATCCAGTATGGGACTCCTGCATGGGAAATCCTGCCAGCCAACCTTTTAAAGGGCAAATAAGCCTAAAAGCAACAACTACAGATACTATCCTCCTTCTTATTCTGTATTTTTTTAGTTTCCCTTTAAAAGGACCCAGATTTTCCCATACAGTCATAGACCTACTGGACTTTTGGTATTACTGTATCAGAATTCTACTGTTCATTTAAAGTCAACTACATTCTTATTACTTGGCACTCCTGATGTTTAGAACTGACTGCAAAACTCCCAGCATGCTTGTTATTAGCTGGAGTTATAGTTTCCAAACATCTACCCCCGAACCCTCCCACCCAGTTCATGGTGCCTTCTGTGGGCCTCTCCTCTGTGTGCATCCGGTAACTTGGGGGCTTGTTCCACTTGGGGGCTTCCTATCCTGTCAGACTGTGATAGGGGCTTGTGCCTGTTGTGGCAGCCACCTGTTTATGTCGCATTGAAGTACATTACTAAGCCAGTCCGGCAGCCGTGGCGACGATTCCCTGTACTGGCATTCCAGCAGACGTCAGTAATTGCTGCTGGAAACGGTAAAGTAGGTACTGACTAAGTATAAACCGAGTTCAAGGTTTCAGGCTGATTTTACAGCCTAAAAAACTCGGTTTATCCCAAACTATCAGTAGTCTTTCCACACAGGAACAAATATGTTCTAAAATGGTTTATATCAAAATAATCTGATGACTTAGTGAAATAATGCAGTCGAGACTTCCTTGATTTCTCAGTATGATACCTGACAAGAAACATATTAAGTACATTGGGCAGTTGTCTATACATGAGATGACTCAATGCATCCTAGTACATGTACCTACAGTTCTCTGTACTGTGGACAGATTTTAGTTTGGCTGTTATTAACTATATACAATAAACTTTTATGTTGATCAATATTTAATGAGTTCTTGTCGTATTATTGTTTATTTCCCTGTACCAAAATGTTTGTAAAGGAGCTAGAACATAGAAAATAAGATAATAATGAGATAAAACAAGAGGTCAGGAAGGTGGAGAAAAAGCCGAAGTGACGAAGAGGTTGTCAGAGAGGGAGAAGGACACCACCCAGGAGAGGGATCTTTATATTGTTTCTGTGTTCGGGATATTTTATTTATGTAACCAAGCTACCAGGGTTTCCAGACTTATCATATTTATAAGGGAACTTTTTGTGGATATAGAATGTTGTGATATGACAGATCTGTATTTTTAGTTGTATCCATGTTTATATGGTGGAGGGGTCAGGGACATCCTAGTTAGTACAATTACTTTCTGTATAAAACTAGTCAGCTCTAACAGTTCAATATTGCAATGTTTAGGCAGTCCACCTCATCAAGTAGCCCCAATATACATCCTCTGCTTTTAAGGGAGGCAGTAGATAAGTTGTTTGGAAGATATGTAAGTATTCATTCCAGTAGGTACAGTCCACTGGGCAACTGCCATGTGGTGCCAGAAGATATAACATCCCTCTGCTTTATAAGGTAGGGGCAGATAGATAATTGTTTGAGAGTATTTAAGTATTTCATTCCGTAGTAACAGTCCCTGGCACTACCATGTAAGGTGCAGATATATATCCGTCCCTCTGCTTTATAAGGGAGGCAGATAGATACGTTGTTTGAGAGATATGTAAGTATTTTATTCCAGTAGGTACAGTCACTGGGCCTACCATGTAAGGTGCCAATAGAATAACGTCCCTCTGCTTTATCAGGGAGGCAGATAGATAATTTGTTTGAGAGATATGTAAGTATTTCTTCCATCCAGTAGGTAACAGTCACCGGGCACTGCCATGTAAGGTGGCCAGATAGATATACGTCCCTCTCTTAAAGGGAGGCAATAGAATAGTTGTTTGAGAGATTGTAGTATTTCATTCCAGTAGGTAACAGTCACTGGGCACTGCCATGTAAGGTGCATATAGATATACATCCCTCTGCTTTATAAGGAGGCAGATAGATAAGTTGTTTGAAGATATTTCAGTATTTCATTCCAGTAGGAACACCACTGGGCAACTCAGCCATGGTAAGGTGCCAGATAGATATACGTCCCTTTGCTTATAAGGAGGCAGATAGATAAGTTGTTTGAGAGATATGTAAGTATTTCATTCCCGTAGGTACAGTCACTGGGCCTGCATTAGGTTGCCAGATGATATACATCCCTCTGCTTTATAAGGAGGCGATCGAAAGTTGTTTGAGAGATAGTGTAAGTATTTCATTCCAGTAGGTAAACAGCACTGGGCACGGCCATGTAAAGGTGCCAGATAGATATACTTCCCTCTGCTTTTAAGGAGCGATAGTTAAGTTGTTTGAGAGATAATGTAAGTATTTCATTCCATTTTCATTCTCAGTAGTTAACAGTCACTGGGCACTGCCATGTAAGGTGCCATATAGATATACGTCCCTCTGCTTTAGAAGGGATGCTATAGATAATTGTTTGAGAATATGTGTATTTTCATTCCGTAGGTAACAGTCACTGGGCACTGCCCAATGTAAGTTGCCATATAGAATCTAACGTCCCTCTGCTTTTATAAGGTAACAGATAGATAAGTTGTTTGCAGAGATATGTACGCTATTTCATTCCAGTAGGTAACAGTCACTGGGTCTGCCATGTAGGTGCCAATAGCTTATACATCCGTCTGCTTTATAATGCAGGGGCAGATAGATATTTTGTTTGAGAGATATGTAAGTATTTCATTCCAGTAGGTACCAGTTTCCATGGGATAGTATTGAGATCACAGGAAGTATAGGGTTTTGAGTAATAATATGATGAACATGGGGATCGGATATGGTTTGGTTTTCACGTCTCTGTTTCTCTTTCTAGAGGGTAAGGTTGACTGGACAGGTTGAAGTGGAGCCCTGAATAGGTCCATAGACTGTTAAGTATCTAGCATACGGTATCTAACTTGAGTATAAGCCCCAAGGCTCTATTTTTAAAACCTACAAAATTAGTAAAAACTGATTGACTCGAGATAAGTCGATGTAGAAATTATGACCACTAACTGCCTTCTGATTCTATATTGTTTTGTGGCTTAAGTTGCCCTTTAAACGGACAGCAGAATTCCCATACATTAATCCCATACAGTAATGGCCATCCCATCCAGATGTTTTGGAAACTACAACTCCCAGTATGCTTTGTTTGCTAGGAATTGTAGTTTCTAAACATGTTGGTAGCAAGGTTTTTTTTTTTTTTCAATGAAACTGTTTAATTAAATTTACCCATCATTTACAAATCTCCTGACCGCCCATATACTAAGGGCCCCTGATCACCATATAGTAAAAGGGACTCTGACGTCCATATAGTAAAGGCACTCTGACCTCCCTTAGTAAAGGGCGCCTCTGACCTCCATATAAGTAAAGGGCCCTCTGACCTCCATATAGTAAAGTACCCTCTGACCCCCATATATAAAGTCACTCTGACCTCATATAGTAAAGGGAACTCTGACCTCCATATAGAAAGGGCCCTCTGACCTCCATATGTAAAAGGGCCTCTGACCTCCATATAGTTAAGTGCACTCTGACCCCCGTATAGTAAGGTCACTTGACCCCCATATAGTAAATGACTCTCTGACCCCATAATAGTAAAGGGCCCTCTGACCCCCATTTTAGTAAAGGCCTCTGAACCTCCATATTAGTAACGGGCACTCGAAGTGACCCCCATTAGTAAAGGGCACTCTGACCCATAGGTTAATGTCACCTGAAGTTTAGTTTCAAGCTGTCCTTTGCATTGAATAGCAGCGTTTTTTGCCCTAAGCGAGGAGACCCATCAGATTTTCAGCATCCAATGCAGTGACAGTGCTGAGTGAGTCCAGCAGCCTGACTACGGGACAGGAAGGATGTAAAGGCAGATCAGCTCCTGTAACTTTCTATGCAGATGAAGGATTTTTTAACACAGCACAACCTACTGGTTACTATCCTGCAAATTGCAGGCATTGGTTCTAAATTAGGACTTGGCCCGTGTATAGCCGAGGGTAGGTTTTTAGGCTAATTTTAAAGCATAATTCTCGACTTATAAGTAGTACTAAGTGAGATAGGGTGGCTCCAAGAATAAGACGAGTAGAACATTCAATCCAAGTCAGTTCAGTATATGGACAGATACAGACTTTTTTCACTAGTATTATGTCATTATCCTTCCAAAGGTATTAGCAATGGAACCAGTAATTTTCCTTTGTTTTCACTTGGTGCACGTATCAATTTAATATAAAATAACATGCACGAGGGGGGTAGGTGAAGCTGGTGAGTTTCATTTCACATCTGAGGCAAGAATGGAGGATGACTTAGAGTCTCTGATAAAACTCTGGTGCAAATGATAACATTCCCCACCAGGTACCATTATATAGAACAGCATTTGTTCCCCCTACTGGATAATTTCGAACTTCAAACACACCAGCGAATCCACACAGGGGAAAAACCCTTTTCATGTACAGAATGTGGGAAAGAATTCTCTCGCAACAGCTACCTTCAAAAACCAGCGAATCACACAGGGGAAAACCTTTTCATGTACAGAATGTGGGAAAGAATTCTCTACAAGTGACCTTCAAAACACCAGCGAATCCACAAAAACCCTTTTCATGTACAGAATGTGGGAAAGAATTCTCTCGCAACAGCTACCTTCAAAAACACCAGCGAATCCACACAGGGGAAAAACCCTTTTCATGTACAGAATGTGGGAAAGAATTCTCTCATAATTTCGAACTTCAAACACACCAGCGAATCCACACAGGGGAAAAACCCTTTTCATGTACAGAATGTGGGAAAGAATCTCCTCAGCAAAGCACCTTCAAAAACACCAGCGAACCACACAGAGAAAAAAACCTTTTCATGTCAGAATGTGGAAAGAATTCTGCAAAGCAACCTTCAAACACCAGCGAATCCACACGGGGAAACCCTTTTTCATGTACAGAATGTGGAAAGATTTCTCTGAAAAAGCACCTTCAAAAACACAGCGAATCCACACAGGGGAAAAACCCTTTTCATGTACAGATGTGGGAAAGAATTCTCTCAAACGAACTTCAAAACACCAGCGAATCCACACAGGGGAAAACCCTTTTCATGTACAGAATGTGGGAAAGAATTCTCTCAAAGCACCTTCAAAACAAACCAGCGAATCCCACAGGGAAAAACCCTTTTCATGTACAGAATGTGGGAAAAATTCTCAAACGAACCTTCAAAACACCAGCGAATCCACACAGGGGAAAAACCCTTTTCATGTACAACAGATGTGGAAAGAATTCTCATCGCACAGCTACCTTCAAAAACACCAGCAAATCCACACAGGGGATAAAACTTTCTTATTTGGTTAATGTGAGAAAAAATTCTCCGTACAGTAACAGGACAATACTATATCACCTGTTTTGTTTACAGACAAAATTTTCATAAAACCAATGCTACATAATGTGTTATCAGGTTTGCTCAGGTTTTACACTAATTTTGCATTGGCTGAGCTATTTCCAAAAAGTGTAATTAGTGTAATATAATTATGTAATATAGGCAACGTTAACTTTACGCTATCTTGTAACACAGAACTCTTAAGCTGGGTACACACATTAACGATTAAGCCCCGATACCGTCGGATCCGACGGTATCAGGGCTTAATCGTTACGTGTGTACGTTCGTTTCCCGAAAATAAACTTTATGTTGATCAATATTTAATGAGGTCTTGTCTGTTATTGTTTAATTTCCCTGTACCATGTTGTAAAGGGAGCTAGAAAATAGAAAATTGAGAGATATGTAAGTATTTCATTCCAGTAGGTAACAGTCACTGGGTACTGCCATGTAAGGTGCCAGATAGATATACGACAGTAAATATATAATCTCTGTAATAATATTGGAGAAACTCAAAGTCACAGTATAAATACTTAGCAATACACTGCCCTTATTAGTATGCCCATGGTAACATAGTATGGGAGGTTGAATAAAGACCTGTAATCAGATCTGTAGTTATACACCCATGTTATTACTGTTTGCACTAGCACAGATATTATGATATATGGGGCCCAAACTTTCGGGAGATAAGAATGTTGTGATATGAAGATCGGATTATTAGTTGTACCAATGTTATATGGTGGAGGGGTTCCAGGGACCCATCCTAGTTAGTACAATTACGTTCGGGATAAATAGTAGCGCGAACAGTTCAATATTGCATGTTTAGGCCAGTCACCTCATCAGTTAGCCCCAATATACTCCTCTGGCTTTAAGGGAGGGCAGATAGATAAGTTGTTGTTGAGAGATATGTAAGTATTTCATTCCAGTAGGTACAGTCACTGGCACTGCCATTGTAATGGTGCCAGATAGATAAGATAGATATAATCCCTCTGTTTATAAGGGCGCAGATAGATAAGGTTTTGAGAATATGTAAGTATTCCCATTCCAGTAGGTAAACAGTCACTGGCACTACCATGTAGGTGGCAGATAGATATACGTCCCTCTGATTTATAAGGGAGGAGATAGATAAGTGTTGAGAAATATGTAAGTAGGTTATTCCAGTAGGTACAGTCCCTGGGCACTACATTAATGGTGCCAGATAAGCGATACGTCCTCTGCTTTATAAGGGAGGCAGAAGATAAGTTGTTTGAGAGATATGTAAGTATTTCATTCCAGAGGTAACAGTTCACGGGCACTCCATGTAAGGCCAGATAGTATACGTCCCTCTGCTTTTAAGGGAGGCAGATAGATAAGTTGTTGAGAGATAGGTAAGTATTTCATTCCAGTAGGTAACAGTCATGGGCACTTGCCATGTAAGTGCCAGATAGATATTACATCCCTTGCTTTATAAGGGAGGAGATAGATAAAGTTGTGTGAGAGCTTGTCAGTTTGCATTCAGTAGGTACACAGACAATGGGCACTGCAAGGTAAGGTGCCAGATAGATATACGGTCCCTTTGCTTTAAAGGGAGGCAGATAGTAAGTTGTTTGAGAGATATGTAAGTATTTAATTCCAGTAGGTAACAGTATGGGCAATGCCATGTAAGGTGCCAGATAGATATACATCCCTCTGTACTGTATAAGGAGCAGCTAGATAAGTTGTTTTGAGAGATATTGTAGTATTTCCATTCCAGTAGGTAACAGGTCACTGGCCACGGCCATGTAACCGGTGCCAGATCGATATACGTCCTCTGCTTTATAGGGAGGAGATAGATAAGTGTTTGAGAGATATTGTAAGTAGTTCATTCCAGTAGGTAAAAAGTCACTGGGCACTCCATGAAGGTGCCAGATAGATATACGTCCCTCTGCTTTCTAAGGGAGCAGATAGATAAGTGTGTTGAGAGAAGTAAGTATTTCTTCAGTAGGTAACAGTCACTGGGCACTGCCATGTAGGTGCCAGATAGATATACGTCCCTCTTGCTTTTATAAGTAAGCAGATAGATAAGTTGTTTGAGATCTAGGAGTATGTCCATTCCGTAGGTGGTAACAGTCACTGGGTATTACTGCCAGTAGGTGCCAGATAGATACATCCGTCTGCGTTATAAGGCAGGCGAGAGATTAATTGTTGAGAGATTATGGTAAGTATTTCATTCCGTAGGTGGACAAGGTTTCCAGTGGGATAGATGAGATCCACGGAAGTATTAGGGTTTTGAGTAATAATAATGATTGAACAATGGGGATTCGGATATGGGATTGTTTCAAGTCTTGTTCTTCTTCTAGAGGGTTAGGTTGATTTGGACAGGTTGAAGTGGAGCCCTGAAGGGTCCATAGCTGTTAGGTATCTAGTCATTACTGTATATACTGAGTCTAAGACAAGGCCGCTGTTACCTAAAACAATTAGTACAAACTGATTGACTCGAGTATAAGTCGATGGTAGAAATGTATGACACACTGCTTCGATTCTATATTGTTTGTGGCTTAAGTCCCTTTAAACGGACAGCACGCAATCACCATCAGTTAATTCCCATACGTAATGGCCCATCCCATCCAGATTTTTTGAAACTACAACTCCAGTATGCTGTTGTTTGCTAGGTAATTTAGTTTTTCGTAAACCATGTTGGGTAGCAAGGTTTCACTAACTTGTAATTAATTAATTCCCATCATTTACCACATCTCCGACCCCCATATAATAAAGGGCCCTCTGATCACCATATAGTAAGGGCACTCTGACGCAATATAGTAAAGGCACCTCCAACCTCCATATATTAAAGGGGCCTCTGACCTCATATAATAGGGCCCTCTGACCCCATATAGTAAAGTACCCCCTCTGACCCCCCAGATAGTAAAGGGCACTCTAACCTTCATATTAGTAAAGGGCACTCTGACCTCCATATAGTAAAGGGCCTCTGACCTCCATTATAGTAAAGTGGCCTCTGACCTCCATAATAGTTAACGGGAACTCTGACCCCCGTATAGTAAAGGTACTCTGACCCCCCATATATAATGACTCTTGACCCCATATGTAAAGGGCCCTCTGACCCCATTAGTAAAAAGGCACTCTGACCTCCATATGTAAAGGGCACTTGACCCCCATAAGTAAGGGCACTCTACCCCAATAGTTAAGTGTCACCTGAGAGTTGTAGTTTCAAGCTGTCATTTGCATTGAAATGCAGCGTGTTTGTTGCCCTAAGCTGAGGAGACCCATCAGATTTCAGCATCCAGATGAGCAGTGACATGCTGAGTGAGTCAGCAGCCGACTACAGGGAGCGAAGGATGTTAAAGGCAGATCACTCCTGTACCTTTCTATGCAGATGAAGGTTTTTTAAACACAGCACAACCTACTGGTTACTATCTGCAATGAGCATTGGGATCTAAATTAGGACTTGACCCCGTGTATAAGCCGAGGGTAGGTTTTTAGCTAATTTTAAAGCATGAAAATCTGACTTATATATGGTAGTACTAATGAGATAGGGTTGATCAATAATAAGACGAGGTAGAACATTCAATCCAAGTAGTTCAGTATATGGACAAGATAAAGACTTTTTGTCACTATATGAGTGGCATTATCCGTCCAAAGGTATTATCAATGGAACCAGTAATTTTCCCTTTTTTTTCACTTGTTGCACGTATGATTTATATATAAAATACAAAAGTGCACAGCGGGGAGGTGCAAGCTGGTGAGTTTCATTTCACATCTGTAGCAAGATGGAGGATGAACTTAGTCTCTGATAAAAACTCTGGTGCAATGATAACATTCCCCCCCGGTAACAGTATATTAGAACAAGCAGGGTTCCCACTAAGCTTCTGCATGTAACAGCTTTCTGTTTACTTCAGAAATATATAATATTAATTTTTGGGATGCTATATTTACATTTTTTACTGCACGTACATTGCTCATCCGCAGTTTTTAAAGCAATATGGCAAGCTCCCACCTATTCTAATCAAGGTAATGTAAGGTTAATAAACTTGTTTTAGCATTCCACCATCTCCATTGTTTTCATGTCTATCAACGGGTATAATCGTTAAAACAAACAGTGTTGTCAAAACACTGTGTAACAGGGTAGTACGCTTCTAGGACTTAACCGGCACTATGGCAGCAGGGGGGGCAGCTAAGCAAAGCTAAAAACAGATGTCAGTTCTCATACAATTCATATTTCATATATTCAAGGGAAGAAATATGAAACATTTCCCCAAAATATTCAGCTATGCTGGAATTAAGACACTCTGTACATATATATTACAAGGTCGGTATCACAAGAGGAACTTGAGATATTTTAACTTGGTCTACAAACTCTGTAATATCATGTCTGGTGTCTCTGATTGTGAAAATTAGCGGAGCAAAAACTGTTCAATATTTCACATGTGGCATGTACCGGCATGTCATAGTACAACTGGGTAAATAGAATATAATTATCCCTCCAAACGTCAGGATAAACCTTCCAGGGAAGAGACAGACAAACCCTACAACGGACCAACCACTCCTGATTCAGGATACCCTATAATATACAGACACTGGAATGGCAATTGGTTCTCCACTTTACCATCGAACAGGAAACATCAAAGCCGATTGGTTGGAACTGTACATTGGCTACCATCTTGGATTATCATGTTTGGATGAAGTTTTCATGGACTTGATCCTGGACTTAACAGAGTTCTTTTACCAAAGTTTTTCTTCCTTTTCAATTTTATTATATTAATTTTGTGTTACTTAATGTTAAATTATTTACTATAGTATTTTTCCATAAATAAATTGAATAAATGATATAAAATCATTGACAGGATAATTGTCCTATTCTGAGTATATCCCCCAATCAACCTTGCTTCTGAATTAATGTTACCTGATAGGAATTATTGTTTAGCTAGATATACATTTGTGTGTAGAAGTAATGGGTGTGGTTAACCTTTTCCTTAAGCAAAAGAAGGTGAATGTACACACTACTTATCCAAACTTTCTATTTATGGTGAATCACATACAAGGTTCTGGGATCACCTTGTCCCCTTCATCAGGTATAGCTTTGATACAAATTGAATTGTTTGTCTCATAAAGTGTTGATGGCGCCATCTACTGGATCATCCTAAACATGATGTTTGTATTAAAAAGTAAGAAACAAATAATGTTACCACTGGTGGATATCTGGTGATATCTGGTGATATCTGGTGGTGGATATCTGGTGATATCTGGTGGTGGATATCTGGTGATATCTGGTGATATCTGGTGGTGGATATCTGATGGTGGATATCTGGTGGTGGATATCTGGTGATATCTGGTGGTGGATATCTGGTGGTGGATATCTGGTGATATCTGGTGATATCTGGTGGTGGATATCGGGTGGTGGATATCTGGTGATATCTGGTGGTGGATATCTGGTGATATCTGGTCATATCTGGTGATATTCTGGTGATATCTGGTGGTGGATATCTGGTGGTGGATATCTGGTGATATCTGGTGGTGGATATCTGGTGATATCTGGTCATATCTGGTCATATCTGGTGATATCTGGTCATATCTGGTGATATCTGGTGATATCTGGTGGTGGATATCTGGTGATATCTGGTGATATCTGGTGGTGGATATCTGGTGGTGGATATCTGGTGATATCTGGTGGTGGATATCTGGTGGTGGATATCTGGTGATATCTGGTGGTGGATATCTGGTGGTGGATATCTGGTTGATATCTGGTGGTGGATATCTGGTGGTGGATATCTGGTGGTGGATATCTGGTGGTGGATATCTGGTGATATCTGGTGATATCTGGTGGAGACGATGTAACCTCTTTATTTTTTCACTGTATATTGTCAAGAACTTACCTGGTGCTCCCAATCCACCGCCACTCCTGAGACTCTTCTGGGTGGGTATTGTAGAATCAGGACGCTGGCGTGTCAAGTGGCGTAAGGATTAAATGCCGGTGTCCTCCTGTAGCTGGCGCCTGATTACCTCCCGTTCTATACCCAACTACTTACCTGTTCCAGTACCAGTTACTTACCTTACCTGTTCCAGCATCCAGTTCCCAGCAGCACCTTGGTATCCAGCATCCAGTTCCCAGCAGCACCTTGGTATCCAGCATCCAGTTCCCAATAGCAACCTGGTATCAGCACCAGTTCCCATAGCACCTTGGTATCCAGCATCCATTCCCAATAGCACCTTGATATCCAATCCAGTTCTCAGCAGGCACCTTGATATCCAGCATCCAGTTCCAGCAGCACCTTGGTATCGACATCCGATTTCCCAGCAGCACCTGGTATCCAGCATCCAGGTTTCCCAATAGCACCTTGGTATCCAGCATCACAGTTCCCAGCAGCACCTGGTATCCAGCATACAGTTTCCCAGCAGCACTGGTATCCAGCATACAGTCGCGCACCGATCAGCATCCAGTTCCATGCACTTGGTATCCAGCATCCAGTTCCCAATAGCACTTGGTATCCAGCATCCAGTTCCCATAGCACATTGGTATCCAGCATCCAGTTCCCAATAGCACCTTGTATCCAGCATCCAGTTCCCAACAGCACTTGGTATCCAGCATCCAGTTCCCAATAGCACCTTGGTATCCAGCATCCAGTTTCCACAGCACCTTGGATCGCATCCAGTCCAATAGCACCTTGGTATCCAGCATCCAGTTCCCAAAGCACCTTGGTATCCAGCATCCCAGTTCCCAATAGCACCTTGGTAGCCAGCAATCCAGTCCCAATAGCACCTTGGTATCCAGCATCATTCTCACAGCACCTTGAGTATCCAGCATCCAGTTCCCAATAGCACCTGGGTATCAGAATCCAGTTCCCAACCCTTGGTATCCAGCACCTTCTCAGCACACCTGATATCCAGCATCCAGTTCCACATAGCACCTTGGTATCCAGCATCCAGTTCCCAATAGCACACCTTGGTATCCAGCATCCAAGTTCCCAATAGCACCTTGGTATCCAGCATCCATTCCCACAGACCTGATATCCAGCATCCAGTTCCCACAGCACCTTGTATCCAGCATCCAGCTCCATCAAGCCCTTGGTATCCAGATCCAGTTCCCAATAGCACCTTGGTATCAGCATCCAGTTCCACAGCACCTTGGTATCCAGCATCCAGTTCCTCAACGCACTTGATATCCAGATCCATTCCAATAGCACTTGGTATCAGCATCCAGTTCCCAATAGCCCTTGGTATCCGCACCAGTTCCCAACAGCAACCTTGGTATCCCAGCATCCAGTTCCCAATAGCACCTTGGTATCAGCATCAGTTCCAGCAGCACTTGGTATCCAGCATCCAGTTCCCAAATCACCTTGGTATCCAGCATCCAGTTTCCCAATAGCACCTTGGTATCCAGCAATCCAGTTCTCAGCAGCACCTTGATATCCAAGCACCAGTTCCAATAGCACCTTGGTATCCAGCATCCGTCTCAGCAGCACTTGGTATCCAGCATCCAGTTCCCAATCGCACCTTGGTATCCAATCCATTCTAGCCAGCACTTGGTATCAGCATACAGTTCCAATAGCACCTTGGTATCCAGCATCCAGTTCCCAAAGCACCTTGGTATCCAGCACCGTTCTACAGCACACGTTGATATCCAGCATCCAACTTCCCATAGCACTTGGTATCCAGCATCAGTTCCCAATAGCACCCTTGGTATCCAGATTCCAGTTCCCGCAGCACTTGTTCAGCATACCAGTTCCCAATAGCACCTTGGTATCCAGCATCCAGTTCCCAACAGCACCTTGGTATACAGCATCCAGTTCAGCAGCACCTTGGTATTCAGCATCCCAGTTCCCAATCGCCATGGTATCAGCATCCAGTTCCCATAGCACCTTGTATCCAGCATCCAGTTCCCATAGCACCTTGTTATCCGCATCCAGTTCCCAAAGCACTTGGTATCCAGAATCCAGTTCCCAATAGCACCTTGGTATCCAGCATCCAGTTCCCATAGCACCTTGGTATCCAGCATCCAGTTCCAGCAGCACCTTGGTATCCAGAGACATCCACGTTCCAGCAGCACCTTGGTATCCAGCATCCAGTTCCCGCAGCACCTTGGTATCCAGACATCCAGTTCCCACAGCACCTTGGTCTCCAGCATCCAGTTCCAGCCAGCACCTTGGTATCCAGCATCAGTTCCAATAGCACCTTGGTATCCAGCATCCAGTTCCCAATAGCACCTTGGTATCAGCATCCAGTTCCCAATAGCACCTTGGTATCCAGCATCCAGTTCCCAGCAGCCCTTGGTATCCAGCATCCAGTTCCCAATAGCACCTTGGTATCCAGCATCCAGTTCCCATAGCACCTTGGTATCCAGCAATCAGTTCCAATCAGACACCTTGGTATACAGTCAGTTCCCAGCAGCCTGGTATCAGCACCAGTTCATAGCACCTTGGTATCCAGCATCAGTTCCCCCCATATCACCTTGGTATCCAGCATCCAGTTCCCCGCAGCACCTTGTGTTATCCAGCATCCCCGTTCCCAGCAGCACCTTGGTATCCAGCATCCAGTTCCCAGCACACCTGGTATCCAGGCATCCAGTTCCAATAGCACCTTGGTATCCAGCATCCAGTTCCCAGCAGCACCTTGGTATCCAGCATCCAGTTCCCCAGCACCTGGTTCAGCATCCAGTTCCCAATGCACCTTGTATCCAGCATCCAGTTTCCAATAGCACCTTGGTATCCAGCATCCAGTTCCAATAGCACACCTTGGTATCCAGCATCCAGTTTCCCAGCAGCACATTGGTACCAGCATCCGTCTCCAATAGACACCTGGTATCCAGCATCCAGTTCCCAATATCACTTGGTATCCAGCATCCAGTTTCCCAATCAGCACCTTGGTATCCAGCATCCAGTTCCAGCAGCACCTTGGTTATCCAGCATCCAGTTCCCAATAGCACCTTGGTATCCAGCATCCAGTTCCCAAAGCACCCTTGGTATCCGCATCCAGTTCCAAATAGCACCTTGGTATCCAGCATCCAGTTCCACCAATAGCACCTGGTATCCAGCATCCAGTTCCCAATAGCACCTTGGTATCCAGCATCTCCAGTCCCAATAGCCCTTGGTATCCAGCATCCAGTTCCCCAGCACCTTGGTATCCGCATCCAGTTCCCAATAAGCACTTGGTATCCAGCATCTTCCCATAGCAACCTTGGTATCCAGCATCCAGTTCCCACAGCACTTGGATCCAGCATCCAGTTTCCCATTCAGACCTTGGTATCCAGCATCCAGTTCCCAATAGCACCTTGGTATCCAGCATCCAGTTCCAGCAGCACCATTGGTATCCAGCATCAGTTCCCAATAGCACCTTGGTATCCAGCATCCAGTTCCCAGCAGCACCTGGTATCCAGCATCCAGTTCCCAATAGCACCTGGTATCCAGCATCCAGTTCCCAGCAGCACCTTGGTATCCAGCATCCAGTTCCCAATAGCACCTTGGTATCCAGCATCCAGTTCCCAATAGCACCTTGGTATCCAGCATCCAGTTCCAATAGCACCTTGGTATCCAGCATCCAGTTCCAATAGCACCTTGGTATCCAGCATCAGTTCCCAATAGCAACCTTGGTATCCAGCATCCAGCCCAATAGCACCTTGTATTCCAGCATCCAGTTCCAGCAGCACCTTGGTATCCAGCATCCAGTTCCAATAGACCTTGGTATCCAGCATCCAGTTCCCAATAGCACCTTGGATCCAGCATCCAGTTCCCAATCAGCACCTTGGTATCCAGCATCCAGTTCCCAATAGCACCTGGTAATCCAGCATCCAGTTCCCATAGCACCCTTGATCAGCATCCAGTTCCTAGCACATTGGTATCCAGCATCCAGTTCCAATAGACACCTTGGTATACCAGCATCCAGTTCCCAGCAACCTTGGTATCCAGCATCCAGTTCCCAATAGCACCTGGTATCCAGCATCCAGTTCCCCCAGCAGCACTTGGTAAGCAGCTCAGTTCCAATAGCACCTTGGTATCCAGCATCCAGTTCCCAATAGCACCTTGTATCAGCATCCAGTTCCCAATAGCACCTTGGTATCCAGAATCCAGTTCCCAAGCAGCACCTTGTATAGCATCCAGTTCCCAAGCAGCACCTTGGTACCAGCACAGTTCCAATAGCACCTTGGTATCCAGATCCCAGTTCCCAATAGCACCTTGGTATCAGCATCCAGTTCCAATAGCACTTGGTCCAGCATCCAGTTCCCAGCAGCACCTTGGTATCCAGCATCCAGTCCAATAGCACCTTGGTATCCAGCATCAGTTCCCAGCAGCACCTTTGGTATCCAGCATCCAGTTCCCAAAGCACCTTGTATCCAGCATCCAGTTCCCAATAGCACTTGGTATCCAGGCATCCAGTTCCCCCAATAGCACCTTGGTATCCAGCATCCAGTTCCCAATAGCACCTTGGGTATCCAGCATCCAGTTCCCAATAGCACCTTGGATCCAGCATCCAGTTCCAATAGCACCTTGGTATCAGCATCCAGTTCCACACCATAGCACCTTGGTATCCAGCATCCGTCCCAATAGCACCTTGTATCCAGCATCAGTTCCCAATAGCACTTGTATCAGCCACCACATCCAGTTCCGCACAATAGCACCTTTGTATCCAGCATCCAGTTCCCAATAGCCACCTTTGTATCCAGATCCAGTTCCAATAGCACCTTGGTATCCAGCATCAGTTCCAAAGCACCGTGTATCCAGATCCAGTTCAATAGCACCTTGGTATTCCAGCATACAGTTCCCCATAGCACCTTGGTATCCAGCATCCCGTTCCCAGCAACCGTGTATCCAGATCAGTTCCAATAGCACCTTGGTATTCCAGCATCCAGTTCCCAATAGCACTTGGTATCCCGCATCCAGTTCCCAATAGCACCTTGGTATCAGCATCAGTTCCATAGCCCTTGGTATCCAGCATCCAGTTCCAATAGCACCTTGGTATCAGCATCCAGTTCAATAGCACCTTGGTATCCAGGTCAAGTTTCCCAATAGCAACCTTGGTATCCAGCATCCAGTTCCCAATAGCACCTTGGTATCCAGCACCAGTTCCCAATAGCACCTTGGTATCCAGCATCCAGTTCCCAGCAGCCTTGGTATCAGCATCCAGTTCCCAATAGCACCTTGGTATCCAGCATCCAGTTCCAAGCAGCACTTGGTATCCAGCATCCAGTTCCAATAGCACCTTGGTATCAGCATCCAGTTCCCCATAGCACTTTGGTATCCAGCATCCAGTTCCCAATAGCACCTTGGTATAGCATCCAGTCCCAGCAGCACCTTGGTATCCAGCATCCAGTCCCAGCAGCACCTGGTATCCAGCATCCAGTTCCCAATAGAACCTGAGTATCCAGCATCCAGTTCCCAATGCACCTTGGTATCCAGCCATCCAGGTCCCATAGGCACCTTGTATCCAGCATCCAGGTTCCCAATAGCACCTTGGTATCAGCATCACTTCCCAATAGCACCTTGGTATCCAGCATCCAGTTTCCAATAGCACCTTGGTATCCAGCATCCAGTTCCCAAGCACCTTTGTATCCAGCATCCAGTTCCCATAGCACCTTGATCAGCATCCGTTCCCAATAGCACCTGGATCCAGATCCAGTTCCCAATAGCACCTTGGTATCCAGCATCCAGTTCCAAAGCACCTTGGTATCCAGCATCCAGTTCCCAGCAGCACCTTGGTATCAGCATCAGTTCCCAATAGCACCTTGGTATCCAGCATCCAGTTCCCAATAGCACCTTGGTACCAGCATCCCGTTCCTAGCACCTGGTATCCAGCATCCAGTTCCAATAGCACCTTGGTATCCAGCATCCCCGTCCCATAGCAACCTTGGTATCCAGCATCCAGTTCCCAATAGCACCTTGGTATCCACATCCATCCCAATAGACCCATAGATCATCCATAGCCTGGTATCCAGCATCCAGTTCCAATAGCACCTTGGTATCCAGCATCCAGTTCCAATAGCACCTGGTATCCAGCATCCAGTCCCCAATAGCACCTTTGTATCCAGATCAGTTCCCCCCATAGCACCTTTGTATCCAGATTCCAGTTCCAATAGCACCTTTGTATCCAGCATCCCGTTCACCACAGCACCTTGGTATCCAGCATCCAGTTCCCAATGCACCTTGGTATCCAGCATCCAGTTCCCAATAGCACCTTGGTATCCAGCATCCAGTTCCCCAATAGCACCTTGGATCCAGATCCAGTTCCCAATGCACCTTGGTATCCAGCATCCAGTTCCCAATAGCACCTG
Organism: Hymenochirus boettgeri; assembly: GCA_019447015.1. Classification (NCBI taxonomy): domain Eukaryota; kingdom Metazoa; phylum Chordata; class Amphibia; order Anura; family Pipidae; genus Hymenochirus; species Hymenochirus boettgeri. The sequence continues at coordinate 41,472 of JAACNH010001701.1, read as the reverse complement.
GTATCCAGCATCCAGTTCCCATAGCACCTTGGTATCCAGCATCCAGTTCATAGCACCTTGGTATCCAGCATCCAGTTCCCAATAGCAGCCTTGTATCCAGCATCCAGTTCCCAATAAGCACCTTGGTATCCAGATCCAGTTCCCAGCAGCACCTGGTATCCAGCTCCAGTTCCATAGCACCTGTATCAGCATCCAGTTCCCAGAGCACTTGGTATCCAGCATCCAGTTCCAAGCACTGGTATCGCATCCAGTTCCCAATAGCACCTTGGTATCCAGCATCCAGTTCCCAATAGCACCTTGGTATCCAGCATACAGTTCCCAGCAGCACCTTGGTATCCAGCATCCAGTTCCCAGCGCACTTGTCCCCCAGCCATAGCTGGTATCCAGCATCCAGTTCCCCATAGCACCTTGGTATCAGCATCCAGTTCCCAATAGCACCTTGGTATCCAGCATCCAGTTCCCAATAGCACCCTTGGGATCCAGCATCCATTTCCCAATAGCACCTTGGTATCCAGCATCCATTTCCCAATTAGCACCTTGGTATCCAGCATCCAGTTCCCAGCAGCACCTTTGTATCCAGCATCCAGTTCCAAGCACTGATCAGCATCATTCCCAATAGCACCATGGATCCAGCATCCAGTTCCCAATAGCACCTTGGTATCCAGCATCCAGTTCCCAGCAGCACCTTGGTATCCAGCATCCAGTTCCCAGCAGCACCTTGGTATCCAGCATCCAGTTCCCAATAGCACCTTGGTATCCAGCATCCAGTTCCCATAAGCACCTTGGTATCCAGCATCCGTTCCCAGCAGCACCTTGGTATCACACATCCAGTTCCCAATAGCACCTTGGTATCCAGCATCCAGTTCCAATAGCACCTTGGTATCCAGCATCCAGTTCCCAATAGCACCTGGTATCCACCAGTTCCCAATAGCACCCTGGTATCCGCATCCAGTTCCCAGCAGCACCTTTGTATCCAGCATCCGTTCCCAATAGCACCTTGGTATCCAGCATCCAGTTCCCAATAGACTTGATCCAGCATCGTACAATAGCACCTTGGTATCCAGCATACAGTTCCCAATAGCACCTTGGTATCCAGCATTACAGTTCCCAATAGCACCTTGGTATCCAGCATCAGTTCCCCAATGCACCTTGGTATCCAGCATCCAGTTCCCAATAGCACCTTGGTATCCAGCATCCATTCCCGCACCTTGGGATCCAGCATCCAGTCCCATAGCACCTTGGATTCCAGCATCCAGTTCCAGCAGACCTTGGTATCAGCATCCAGTTCCCAGAGCACCTTGGTATCCAGCATCACAGTTCCCAATAGCACCTTGGTATCCAGCATCCAGTTCCCAATAGCACTTGATCACCAGCACCAGTTCCCAATAGCACCTTGGTATCCAGCACATTCCAGTCAATAGCACCTGGTATCCAGCATCCAGTTCCCAATAGCAACCTTGGTATCCAGCATCCATTTCCAGCAGCACCTTGGTATCGCATCATTCCAGCAGACAGTGGTATCAGATCCAGTTCCCAATAGCACCTGGTATCCAGCATCCAGTTCCCAATAGCACCTTGGTATCCAGCATCCAGTTCCCGCAGCACCTTGGTACCAGATCAGTTCCACAGCACCTTGTATCACCTCCAGTTCCCAGCAGCACCTTGGTATCCAGCATCCAGTTCCCAGCAGCACCTTGGTATCCAGCATCCAGTTCCCAATAGCACCTTGGTATCCAGATACAGTTCCAATAGCACCCTGGGTATCCAGCATCAGTTCCAATAGCAACCTTGGTATCCAGCATCCAGTTCCCAATAGCACCTGGTATCCGCATCCAGTTCCCCCAGCAGCACCTGGATCCAGGCATCCAGTTCCCATAGCACCTTGGTATCAGCATCCAGTTCCCAATAGACACCTTGGTATCCAGCACACCAGTTCCCAATAGCACCTTGGTATCAGCATCCGTTCCCAATAGCACCTGGATCAGCATCCAGGTCCCAATAGCACCTTGGTATCCAGCATCCAGTCCCAATAGCACATTGGTATCCAGCACAGTTCCCAATAGCACCTTGGTATCCAGCATCCAGTTCCAGCAGCACTTGGTATCCAGCATCCAGTTTCCCAATAGCACCTGGTATCCAGCATCCAGTTCCCAATAGCACCTTGGTATCCGCATCCAGTTCCATAGCACCTTGTATCCAGCATCCAGTTCCGCAGCACCTTGGTATCCAGATCCAGTTCCCAGCAGCACCTTGGTATCCAGCACTCCAGTTCCACAGCACTTGTATCCAGCATCCAGTTCCCAATAGCACCTTGGTATCAGCATCCAGTTTCATAGACACCTTGGTATCCAGCATCCAGTTCCAATAGCACCTTGGTATCCAGCATCCATCAATAGACTGACCAGCATCCAGTTCCCAATAGCACCTTGGTATCCAGCATCCATCCCAATAGCACCTTTGTATCCAGCATCCAGTTCCCAATAGCACCTTGGTATCCAGCATCCAGTTCCCAATAGCACCTTGGTATCAGCATCCAGTTCCCAATAGCACCTTGGTATCCAGCATCCAGTTCCCAATAGCACCTTGGTATCCAGCATCCAGTTCCAACAGCACCTTGTATCCAGCATCAGTTCCCAATAGCACCTTGTATCCAGATCCAGTTCCCATAGCACCTTGGGATCCAGCATACAGTTCCCAAGCACCTTGGTATCCAGCATCCAGTTCCCCAATAGCACCTTGGTATCCAGCATACAGTTCCAAAGCACCTTGGTATCCAAGAATTTCAGTTCCCAATAGCACCTTTGGTATCCAGCATCCAGTTCCCAATAGCACCTTGGATCCAGCATCCAGTTCAATAGCACTGTATCAGCATCAGTTACATAGACTTGGTATCCAGCATCCAGTTCCCAATAGCACCTGGTATCCAGCATCCAGTTACCAATAGCACCTTGGATCCAGCATTCCAGTTTCCCAATAGCACCTGGGATCCAGCATCAGTTCCCATAGCACCTTGGTATCGCATCCAGTTCCCAATAGCACCCTTGGTATCCAGCATCCAGTTCCCAATAGCACCTTGGTATCCAGCATCCAGTTCCCACATGCACCTTGGCATCTCCAGCATCCAGTTCCAATAGCACCTTGGTATCCAGCATCAGTTCCCAATAGCACCTTGGTATCCAGCATCCAGTTCCCAATAGCACCTTGGTATCCAGCATCCAGTTCCCAATAGCACCTTGGTATCCAGCATCCAGTTCCTAATAGCACCTGGTATCCAGCATCCAGTTCCCAGCAGCACCTTGGTATCCAGCATCCAGTTCCCAATAGCACCTTGGTATCCAGTTCCAGCGCACTTGGTATCCAGCATCCAGTTCCCAATAGCACCTTGGTATCCAGCATCCTAGGTCCCAATAGCAACTGGTATCCAGCATCCAGTTCCCATAGCACCTTGGTATCCAGCATCCAGTTCCCAGCAGCACCTTGGTATCCAGCATCAGTTCCAGCGCACCTGGGTATCCAGAATCCAGTTCCAATAGCACCTTGGTATCCAGCATACAGTTCCCAATAGCACCTTGGGATCCAGCATCAGATTCCCAATAGCATTGGTATCCAGCATCCAGTTCCCATAGCACCTTGGTATCCAGCATCCATTCCCAATAGCACCTTGGTATCCAGCATCCATTCCCAATAGCACCTTGGTATCCAGCATCCAGTTCCCAGCAGCACCTTTGTATCCAGCATCCAGTTCCCAATAGCACCTTGATATCCAGCATCCAGTTCCCAATAGCACCTTGGTATCCAGCATCCAGTTCCCAATAGCACCTTGGTATCCAGCATCAGTTCCCAGCAGCACCTTGGTATCCAGCATCCAGTTCCCAGCAGCACCTTGGTATCCAGCATCCAGTTCCCAATAGCACCTTGGTATCCAGCATCCAGTTCCCAATAGCACCTTGGTATCCAGCATCCAGTCCAAGCACTTGGTATCCAGCATCCAGTTCCCAATAGCACCTTGGTATCCAGCATCCAGTTCCCAAGAGCCCTGTATCCAGCATCCAGTTCCCAATAGCACCGTGGTATCCAGCATCCAGTTCCCAATAGCACCTGGTATCCAGCCATCCAGTTCCCACAGCACCTTGTATCCAGCATCCAGTTCCATAGCCTTGGATCCAGCATCCAGTTCCAAATAGCACCTTGGTATCCAGCATCCAGTTCCCATAGCACTTGGTATCCAGCATCCAGTTCCAATAGCACCTTGATCAGCATACAGTTCCCAATAGCACCTTGGTATCCAGCATCCAGTTCCCAATAGCCTTGGTATCCAGCATCCAGTTCCCAATAGCAACCTGGTATCCAGCATCCAGTTCCAAGAGCCAATGGTATCCGCACCCAGTTCCAATAGCACCTTGGTATCCAGCATCCAGTTCCCAATAGCACCTGGTATCCAGCATCCAGTTCCCAGCAGCACCTTGGTATCCAGCATCAGTTCCCAATAGCACCTTGGTATCCAGCATCCAGTTCCCAATAGCACCTTGGTATCCAGCATCCAGTTCCCAATAGCACCTTGGTATCCAGCATCCAGTTCCCAATAGCACCTTGGTATCAGCATCCAGTTCCCAATAGCACCTTGGTATCCAGCATCATTTCCAGCAGACCTGTATCCAGCATCCATTCCAGCAAGCACCTTGGTATCCAGCATCCAGTTCCCAATAGCACCTTGGTATCCAGCATCCAGTTCCCAATAGCACTTGGTATCCAGCATCCAGTTCCCAATGCACCTTGGTATCCAATAGCCAGACTCCGCTCCCAGCAAGCACTTGGTATCCAGCATCCAGTTCCCAGCAGCACCTTGGTGATCCAGCATCCAGTTCCCAATAGCACCTTGGTATCCAGCATCCAGTTCCCATAGGACCTTGTATCCAGCATCCAGTCCAATAGCACCTGTTATCCAGCATCCAGTTCCCAATAGCACTTGATGACCAGTTCAATACACCTGTTATCAGCATCCAGTTCCCAAAGCACCTTGGTATCCAGCCATCCAGTTCCCAATAGCACCTTGGTATTCCAGCATCCAGTTCCCAATAGCACCTTGGTATCAGCATCCAGTTCCCAATACGCACCTTGGTATCCAGCATCCGTTCCCAATAGCACCTTGGTATCCAGATCCAGTTCCCAATGCACTTGTATCAGCATCCAGTTCCCAATAGCACTTGTATCCAGCATCCAGTTCCCAAAGCACCTTGGTATCCAGACATACAGTTCCCAGCAGCACTTGGTATCCAGCATCCAGTTCCCAATAGCACCTTGGTATCCAGCATAAGTTCCCAGCAGCACCTTGGTATCAGCATCCAGTTCCCAATAGCACTTGGTATCGCATCCAGTTCCCAGCAGCACCTTGTATTCCAGCATCCAGTTCCCCGCAGCACCTTTGTCCAGCATCCAGTTCAGGCACCTGGTATCCAGCATCAGTTCCCAATAGCACCTGGTATCCAGCATCCAGTTCCCAATAGCACCTTGGTATCAGCATCCAGTTCCCAATAGCACCTTGGTAATCCAGCATCCAGTTTCAATAGCACTTGGTATCCAGAATCCAGTTCCAATAGCACCTTGGTATCCAGCATCCAGTTCCCAATAGCACCTGGATCAGCATCAGTTCAATAGCACTTGGTATCCAGCATCCAGTTCCCAATAGCACCTTGGTATTCCAGCATACCAGTTCCCAGCAGCACCTTGGTATCAGCATACAGTTCCATAGCACCCTGGTATCCAGCATACAGTTCCAGCAGCACCTTGGTATCCAGCATCCAGTTCCAATAGCACCTTGGTATTCAGCATCAGTTCCCAGCAGCACCTGGTATCCCGCATCCAGTTCCCAGCAGCACCTTGGTATCGCAATCCAGTTCCCAGCGCACCTTGGTATCCAGCATCCAGTTCCCAATAGCACCTGGATCCAGACATCCAGTTTCAATAGCACCTTGGTATCCAGCATCCAGTTCCCAATAGCACCTTGGTATCCAGCATCCAGTTCCCAAAGCACCTTGGTATCCAGCACAGTTCCAATTAGCACTTGATCCAGATCCAGGTCCAATACAACTTGGTATCCAGCATACAGTTCCAAGCACCTGGTATCCAGCATCCAGTTCCAAGCACCTTGGTATCCAGCATACAGTTCCCGCAGCACCTTGGTATCCAGCCATCCGTTCCCGCGCACCTTGGTATCCAGCATCCAGTTCAGCAGCACCCTTGGTATCCAGCATCCAGTTCCAGCAGCCTTGGTACCAGCATCCAAGTTCCAGCAGCACCTGTGTATCCAGCATCCAGTTCCCATAGCACCTTGGTATCCAGCAGCTAATTTCCCAATAGCACCTTGGTATCAGCATCAGTCCCAATAGCACCTGGGTATCCAGATGCAGTTCCCAGGCACCTGATCAGCATCCAGTTCCCAATATGTATTACCTGGTATCCAGCATCCAGTTCCCAATTAGGTACCTTGGATTCCAGGCATCCAGTTCCCATAGCACCTTGGTATCCAGCATCCAGTTCCCAATAGTACCTTGGTATCAGCATCCAGTTCAATAGACCTTGGTATCCAGCATCCAGTTCCCATAGCCACCTTGGTATCCAGCATCCAGTTCCCAATAGCACCTTGGTATCCAGCATCCAGTTCCCAGCAGCACCTGGTATCCAGCATCCAGTTCAGCAGCACCTGGTATCCAGATCCAGTTCAGCAGCACCTTGGTATCAGCATTCCAGTTCCAGCAGCACCTTGGTATCCAGCATCCAGTTCCCAGCAGCACCTTGGTATCCAGCATCCAGTTCCCAGCAGCACCTTGGTATCCAGCATCCAGTTCCCAACAGCCCTTCTGCTCTCGTCCCCAAGCCTTCTGTTCCCATCTACCTCTTCTGCTGCAGAATCCAAACCTACAGACTTTGGTCTCCTCCTGAAAGCGTACCACTGAGCACCCAGGCTGTCAGGCCATATTTCTTTACATACATGTTTCAATTTCATAGGTATATGAACAATTATATATTGTGTTTCACTTTATAGAGAATCTGTTCCAGATAAGATACAAGGATATTGGACTATTGTGATCCACAGATGGTTTTTTTCAAATGGACACAAAATAACTTTCATTGGACACTTTTTTGGGTTTTTTTAAATGGACATTTTTACTAAGGTTTTCTAAGTGATATTTTCCAAATGGGCGATTATGGACATAAAAAAGTTCACGAGTGTGTAAATTTTTCACTATTGTATCTAGATATATTTAGCAGCTGTCTGGAAATGTGATGTCAGTTTACCCTAAACGTGTTTTAGTGTGTGCTGTGTTATATGTTCACCACCTTCCTTCTCCATTCTTTTATTCAACTTTTTGGTTAGTTGGAGTGAATTTTCCGATAATTGCAAAGTGGGTGGACAGATTGGAGTGGGGGATTGTGACAGTTTTTGGTAGCGTTTGGGATATTTGGTGTTTATACTCTAATCTCTAATACAGTGTTAACTAATTAACTGTAGAGTCAATGGTTAATAGTCGCTGCATTAGTTTCTATATACTGGTAGACACACAGTGCCCTTCCCCAAAATCTTGTTTTCTCTACTCTTTTCTATTTGGCAAATTCCTGAATCCGTGGATTATAAAACATGAGTCTGGATGACTTAATCGTTGTATAGCAAAGTAGACACATTGATTCCTATCAGAAAAGAAAGGCGGAGCTGATTTGTGAATTAAAGGACATGTCCACCCCAAAAAATTAAATTGAACCCACTACTGGCCCCACTGTACAGTTTAAAAAAATCCTTATCTTACATCCCTACTACTTATGGCTCCCCTGTAGTCCATGTATAAAGTCCAGAAAACTGAGGAGCAGTGTCTGTCTTCCTGTCCAAATGTGTCTGCCTCCTGTACTGCCTCTGGGAGGGATGGTGACGTGCAGAGGAGCCCTTTCCCCTCCTCCCAATCCCTCTCTTCAAATAATTCACCTAGGGCCCTATTTATTAAAGATCGGTATCGTTATCGTAAAATACCGATCGTTATCGTAAAATAACGGCCTGTTTATTACCGATAACGACCGTTATTTACCGATAACGACCGTTATTTACCAATATCGCTAAATAACAGTCGTTATCGGTAAATACGGTTGTTTCGGTAATAAACAGGTCGTTATTTACGATAACGATCGGTATTTCCGATAACGATACCGATCTTTTATAAATAGGGCCCCTAGTGTAAAAACCTTAATCATATTGTAGGGCAGTGTTGGTGAACCTATGGCATGTGTGACAGCTTAGAAAAAGATGTATACCAAGCAATACATAATCCAACCTGCAGGGGGAGTGCCAGATAGCACTGTATCTATTTGAGACCAGAGGGGCTAGCTCTCAGTTATCAAGGAGCAGCTAACATGAAAGATGGGTCTGTGTCCATTATTATTTCATTATACAGGTATGTTCTATAAAACCTGTAATAAACACATATTTTATAGCATCCATGATAGAATAACCAGATCAGTGTAGAGGCAGTTGGAGCATTATAACCAGTAATAAAGAGGATTAAATCATTGCAAGTTATAACATGGTGGTAAAATGGAGGACCACATGGCCTAATGATGGGATGTGAACATTAGATGTGGATCCCATGTTGACAATGTTATATGGATATATGTTACATCTGTGTCAGTATACAGCTCCTGCATAGAGAGAACATAGATTATTTCATTCATCTGTATCACCCTGTATGTATAATGCAAGATGGTGCCCAGTGTAAATGGTAGAAACCATTAGAACATTTAGTGATTATGACAGTGTGGTGATCAGTTTATTTTAGGCTTGTTAGAAGTTTGATATCTGAAAGTTAAAGATGATCTGCTTCCATGTATGCTGTAAGTCAGATGTAACCAGGTATCCTGTGTTAAGTAGCCAGAAAGCTTTAAAATGCAATAATAAAGTTTACAACTATTGTAAGTAAATACCAAGTTTATACAGTGGATCCGCACTGGTATTCCGTGTGAAATGATGATTTATTATATAATATGCTCATGAGAATTAAAGGGAAAGTAATGTACATGTGAGGTGTTGAAATGAGAGACATCTGTATAGTATATATTTGTGAATAATGCTAAAGGGCAAGCAAAGACCAAATATTAATTGTATTTTGTAATAAACAGTTACCAAAGAGCAGCTAACAAAAGATGCTCTGTGTCCCTTATTATTTCCTTATACAGAATAACTGAGATATGGTCTTTCTGATAATAAGAAAGTTAAAAAACGTAGATTCACTCTAGCACACCAAGGCTGGCAATTGCCAATAACAGAAGTCAGTGCCGATTTAGGCATCAGGAGTCTGTAAGCACAGATCATTGCCGCCTTAAGCTCCACCCAGTATTAGCCACACACCACTGCTAGCCACACCCATTACAAAGCCCTCTGCAGAAAAAATCTTCCTTTTAAAAAAATATTAATGTGCTGAACTTCCCCTTTTAACTATTCATTAAATATATAAATATATGCCCACAGTGACTGATGTTCTACAGTTTACCCACAGGGACTGGTGTACTACAGTTTGTCCACAGTAAACTGGTATAATACAGTTTGCCCACAGTGACTGGTATAATACAGTTTGCCACAGTGACTGGTATAATACAGTTTGCCCACAGTGATGGTATAATACAGTTTGCTCACAGGACTGGTATACTACAGTTTGCCCAAAGTGAATGGTGTACTACCGTTTTCCCACAGTGACTGGTGTACTAAAGTTTGCCCACCAGTGACTGGTGTGTTACAGTTCGCCACACAGTGACTAGTGTACTCAGTTTGCCCACAGTGACTGGTATAATACAGTTTGTCCACGAGGACTGGTTTATACAGTTTGCCCACAGTGACTGGTATAATACAGTTGCCCCAAGTGACTGGTATAATACAGTTTGCCCACACAGTGACTGGTATAATACAGTTTGCCACGTGATGTATAATACAGTGCCCACAGTGACTGGATAATACAGTCGCCCACACACAGTGACTAGTGTTACCAGTTTGCCCACAGTGACTGGTATAATACAGTTTGTCCACAGAGTGAATGGTATAATACAGTTTGCCCCACAGTGACTGGATTAATACAGTTTGCCCACAGTGACTGGTATAATACAGTTTGCCCACACAGTGACTGGTATAATACAGTTTGCCACAGTGACTGGTATAATACAGTTTGCCACAGTGACTGGTATAATACAGTTTGCTCACAGTGATGGTATACTACAGTTTACCCACAGGACTGGTGTACTACAGTTTGCCCACAGTGATGGTGTACTAAAGTTTGCCCACAGTGATTGGTGTGCTACAGTTCGCCCACACAGTGACTAGTGTACTACACGTTTGCCCACAATGACTGGTATAATAGTTTGTCCACAGTGACTGGTATTATAATACAGTTGGCCCACACAGTGACTGGTTATAATACAGTTTTCCCACAGTGACTGGATATAATACAGTTTGCCCAAGGATTGGTATAATACAGTTTTCCCACGTGTCTGGTATAACAGGTTTGCCACAGAGGATGGTATAATACATTTTGCCCACACAGTGACTGTATTAATCAGGTTTGCCCACCAGTGATGGTATATACAGTTTGCACACAGGACTGGTATAATACAGTTTTCCACCATGACTGGGATAAATACAGTTTGCCCACAGGGACTGGTATAACTACCGTTTTCCTACAGTGACTGGATATTATGTATAATACAGTTTGCCCACAGTGACTGTATATACAGTTTTCCCACAGTGACTGTATAATACAGTTTGCCCACACAGTGACTGGTATAATACGTTTGCCAACACAGTACACTGTATAATACAGTTTGCCCACAGTGGACTGGTTATAATACAGTTGCCCCACACAGTGACTGGTATAATACAGTTTGCCCACAGTGGACTGGTATAATACAGTTGCCCAACCACAGTGACTGGTAATACCGTTTGCCCACCAGTGACTCAATAGCAACCTTCAAATACACCAGCGAATCCACACCGGGGAAAAACTCTTTTCATGTACAGAATGTGGGAAAGAATTCTCTAGCAAAAGCTACCTTCAAAAACACCAGCGAATCCACACAGGGGAAAAACCCTTTTCATGTACAGAATGTGGGAAAGAATTCTCTCGCAACAGCTACCTTCAAAAACACCAGCCTTTTCATGTACAGAATGTGGGAAAGAATTCTCTAGCAAAAGCTACCTTCAAAAACACCAGCGAATCCACACAGGGGAAAAACCCTTTTCATGTACAGAATGTGGGAAAGAATTCTCTCATAATTTCGAACTTCAAACACACCAGCGAATCCACACAGGGGAAAAACGTTATTTTACGATAACGATCGGTATTTTACGATAACGATACCGATCTTTTATAAATAGGGCCCCTAGTGTAAAAACCTTAATCCATATTGTAGGGCAGTGTTGGTGAACCTATGGCATGTGTGACAGCTTAGAAAAAGATGTATACCAAGCAATACATAATCCAACCTGCAGGGGGAGTGCCAGAATAGCACTGTATCTATTTGAGACACAGAGGGGCTAGCTCTCAGTTATCAAGGAGCAGCTAACCATGAAAGATGGCTCTGTGTCCATTATTATTTCATTATACAGGTATGTTCTATAAAACCTGTTAATAAACACATATGTTTATAGCATCCATTGATAGAATAACCAGACTCAGTGTAGAGGCAGTTGGAGCATTATAACCCAGTAATAAAGAGGATTAAATCATTGCAAGTTATAACATGGTGGTAAAATGGAGGAACCACATGGCCTAATGATGGATGTGAACATATAGATGTGGATCCATAGTTGAAATGTTATATTGGATATATGTACATCTGTGTCAGTATTACAGCTCCTGCATAGAGTAACATAGATTATTTCATTCATCTGTATCACCCTGTACTGTATACTGCAAGATGGTGCCCAGTGTAAATGGTAGAAACCATTATTAGTGATTATGACAGTGTGAGTGATATCAGTTTATTTTAGGCTTGTTAGAAGTTTGATATCTGAAAGTTAAATGATGATCTGCTTCCATGTATGCTGTATAGTCAGATGTACCAGGTATCCTGTGTTAATGTAGCCAGAAAGCTTTAAAATGCTAATAATAAAGATTACACTATTGTAAGTAAATACCAAGTTTATACAGTGGATCCTGCACTGGTATTCCGGTGAAATGATGATTTATTATATATAATATGCTCATGAGAATTAAAGGGAAAGTAATGTACATGTGATGTTGTGAAATGAGAGACACATCTGTATAGTATATATTGTGAATAATTGCTAAAGGGCAAGCAAAGACCAAATATTAAATTGTATTTTGTAATAAACAGTTACCAAAGAGCAGCTAACCATGAAAGATGGCTCTGTGTCCCTTATTATTTCCTTATACAGAATAACTGAGATATGGTCTTTCTGATAATAAGAAAGTTAAAAAACGTAGATTCACTCTAGCACACCAAGGCTGGCAATTGCCAATAACCAGAAGTCAGTGCCGGATTTAGGCATCAGGAGTCTGTAAGCACAGATCATTTGCCGCCTTAAGCTCCACCCAGTATTAGCCACACCCACTGCTAGCCACACCCATTACAACGCCCTCTGCAGAAAAAATACTTCCTTTTTAAAAAAATATATATTGTGCTGAACTTCCCCTTTTAACTATTCATTAAATATATAAATATATTAATGCCCACAGTGACTGATGTTCTACAGTTTACCCACAGGGACTGGTGTACTACAGTTTGTCCACAGTAACTGGTATAATACAGTTTGCCCACAGTGACTGGTATAATACAGTTTGCCCACAGTGACTGGTATAATACAGTTTGCCCACAGTGACTGGTATACTACAGTTTGCCCAAAGTGACTGGTGTACTACCGTTTTCCCACAGTGACTGGTGTACTAAAGTTTGCCCACAGTGACTGGTGTGTTACAGTTCGCCCACACAGTGACTAGTGTACTACAGTTTGCCCACAGTGACTGGTATAATACAGTTTGTCCACAGAGTGACTGGTATAATACAGTTTGCCCACAGTGACTGGTATAATACAGTTTGCCCACAGTGACTGGTATAATACAGTTTGCCCACACAGTGACGTATATACGTTTGCCCACAGTGACTGTTATAATACAGTTTGCCCACAGTGACTGGTATAATACAGTTCGCCCACAGTGACTAGTGTACTACAGTTTGCCCACAGTGACTGGTATAATACAGTTTGTCCACAGATGAACTGGTATAATCAGTTTGCCCCCAGTGGACTGTATAATACAGTTTGCCCACAGTGACTGGTATAATACAGTTTGCCCACACAGTGACTGGTATAATACAGTTTGCCCACAGTGACTGGTATAATACAGTTTGCCCACAGTGACTGGTATAATACAGTTTGCTCACAGTGATTGGTATACTACAGTTTACCCACAGTGACTGGTGTACTACAGTTTGCCCACAGTGACTGGTGTACTAAAGTTTGCCCACAGTGATTGTGTGCTAACGTTCTCCCACACAGTGACTAGTGTACTACAGTTTGCCCACAATGCTGTATAATAGTTTGTCCACAGTGACTGTATAACAGTTTGCCCACACAGTGACTGTATAATACATTTTCCCACAGTGACTGTAATACAGTTTGCCACAGTGATTGGTATAAATACAGTTTTCCCACAGTGTCTGTTATAATACAGTTTGCCCACAGAGTGACTGGTATAATACATTTTGCCCACACAGTGACTGGTATAATACATTTTGCCCACACAGTGACTGGTATATACAGTTTGCCCACAGTGACTGGTTAATACAGTTTTCCCACATGACTGGTATACACGTTTGCCCACAGTGACTGGTATAATACCGTTTTCCTACAGTACTGGTATAATACAGTTTGCCCACAGTGACTGGTATATATAGTTTTCCCACTGACTAGTATAATAACGTTTGCCCACACGTGACTAGTATAATACAGGTTGCCCCACAGTAACTGGTATAAAAGTTTTGCCCACAGTGACTGGTATAATACAGTTTGCCCCACACAGTGACTGGTATAATACAGTTTGCCCACAGTGACTGGTATAATACAGTTTGCCCACACAGTGACTGGTATAAATACAGTTTGCCCACAGTGACTGGTATAATACAGTTTGCCCTGACTGGTATAATCAGTTTGTCCACAGTGACTGGTATGACACCTATTATTTGCATACATACGTTCACTGTCCCTCTCACGCGTGGTATGACGGGGAAACCTGTACGCGAGAGGGACAGTGAACGTATGTGTGCAAATACAGGAGAAGCGGTGCACTTGATATAGTGGTTGTTGCTTATTGGAAAGTGGGAGTTACAGGGAAAAAGAGCTGCAACTCACCGAGCCATCACGACTCTATTTGCCCCACCTGTAGGCACAGGCCTCGCCTGCCTAGTTAGAAATCCGCCCTGAGTACAGTAGGTGGAATCCTCCAAACAACCCCTACCTGGGATTGATCCAACCTCAAATTAAAATGAGAGGAGCACACTGCATCAGCATATTCAAATGTATTGTCAAACAACATTCAATGTTAATCTATATCAATTATGTCTCGTCTCCGTCTCCTTCTCCGTCTCCGTCTCCGTCTCCGTCGCCGTCTCCGTCTCCGTCTCCGTCTCCGTCTCCGTCTCCTCCGTCTCTCCGTCTCCGTCTCCGTCTCCGGCCCTCTCAGTCTCGTCCGTCTCCGTCTCCGTCTCTGTCTCTGTCTCCGTCTCTGTCTCCGTCTCTCCGTCTCCGTCTCTCTGTCTCTGTCTCTGTCTCCGTCTCGTCTCTGTCTCCGTCTTGTCTGTTTTAAGTTGTTTCTTCTATAGTAAAGGTGCGTACACATGTGCGATCGCAGGTCCCGAACGTTCATTTCGGGCGATAATCGGCAACGTTCCCCAACCGAACAGGGGGATCTCCGAACGACTGGCCATTTTGGCTGATAAAGTGTCCATACATGGGGCGATTATCGTCCAAACAAACTTTCGGACACACCGTTTGCCGTGGGTCGGACCCGCAATCGCATGACCCTACAACAAACTGATTCCAAACTGTACTTACAGCTCCTGATCTAGTGTCTGTTTGGGATCAATTTTTAAAGTTCTAACTTAGCGGTTGGGGCTGGAAGGATATTCCTTACAATATGATTAAGGTTATATGAAGGGTGGAGATCCCTTTAATGGAGCAGATATCCAAGCATAGGAAATGTTTGATAAGCCAACTCAATATCACTCACTATGACACGGCACAAATATCCGCCCACAGTTCTCACCAAGTTCTCCTGGAGGAAGAGGAACAAGTTTACCAGTGAGTCACAAGTTTAAATTGGCAGCAATGAGAAGGATCCAGACATTGATTTGTTCTACGCACCTTTTGAGAGAGCCAGTAGCACTTCCACTATTTGTTATGAAGTCATTTTGCCACAGGAGCTCCCACAGCCCCCCCCCCTTTGTGTATATATTGTAGCAGAGTTTCTCTGCAGGAAGATTGACCAAGCTACCATTGTGTAGTAGCACCCCAACACGTCCCTTTAATTGGAGGTCTTATGCCTTGAATACTAAGCATTGGATGGAGGCCTCTTCCCTCCTTGTTTAAAATCCAGTAGGCGGGGGGAAGTGATAGCCTGTATACTAATCCAATGATAGGTCAGGGAGACAACCTTCCCAAGATAATGTAACCAAGCAGGGAGTGTCAGCCCAGATAAATGACCCAAGGTAAATTGTTAGGACCTTCCATACTGGGGTTACCTTGACGTGGTTGGAAGGCTTTTCACTTTTAGCATAATTGTAACTAAAACCCCCATGTTTTTTACTGTTTGCACTAGCACAGATATAACGATATATGGGGCCCAGGAATGTGCATTGATCATCTCTTTTCTTGTTTAATCAGATCTGTAGTTATACACCCATGTTTATTACTGTTTGCACTAGCACAGATATTATGGTATATGGGGCCCAGGAATGTGCATTGTCATCTCTTTTCATGTTTAATCAGATCTGTAGTTATACACCATGTTATTACTGTTTGCACTAGTATAGATATATGGTATAGGGGGCCCAGGAATGTGCATTGATTATCTCTTTTCTTGTTTAATCAGATCGGTAGTTATACACCATGTTTTTACTGTTGCACTAGTATAGATATTATGATTATGGGACCCAGGAATGTGCATTGATCATCTCTTTTCTTGTTTAATCAGATCTGTAGTTATACACCCATGTTATTACTGTTTGCACTAGCACAGATTTATGATAATGGGGCCCAGGAATGTGCATTGATCATCTCTTTTCTTGTTTAATCAGATCTGTAGTTATACACCCATGTTATTACTGTTTGCACTAGCACAGATATTATGGTATATGGGGCCCAGGAATGTGCATTTATCATCTCTTTTCTTGTTTAATCAGATCTGTAGTTATACACCCATGTTATTACTGTTTGCACTACACAGATATTATGGTATATGGGGCCCAGGAATGTGCATTGATCATCTCTTTTCTGTTTATCATAGCCAAGTACCAATTGACCCCAGAGGTTTATCGTAAACGGTTTTCGGTCCATCCAAAAAGGACCCATAGTCCCTTTTCCGATGTGGCTAGCAACCTACTTACCACTTTCCTGCAATGGACTTAGAGCCTCACCGAAAGGAAAATTTATAATAGTGTATAACAGGGTATATCTGTTGTATTCAATTAGATCAACTGGACTTGAAGTTTAGTTGTTGAAGACGTTTCGCTATCATCCGACTGGCTTTCTCATTCAGATGACTTGTACAAGAATCTGTGGCAATTATGTACCCTGGAAAATCCCAATTAGCATTCACAGCCAGGTGTTAAGGGCTTGATTGGATAGTGGCTAGAGGTGTTATAGGAACCCCAGGTAAGTGTTAAAACAGCATTGTACATGGCAGACAGTTGGTGTCGAACCCCCCCACCTCTATTTAGGCTTGGTTTCTTTATTTTCACATAAATGGCCTCCTTAACACTTCTCTTGAACCAGTCACGTTCCTTTGCCAATATGTTAACATTACAATCTGTAAAGGTAGTTCCTTTATCCTTAAGATGCAGGTACACGGCTGAGTAATATGTATGTATAACAGGGTTTCCTTTCCAGTTCCTTTAAATGGTATCCAGTGCACACTTGAGAAATGCAAAAGTTTGCTAATTGTAATTGAAGTAATGGTTAGAAGTTAGGACCTGCCAGACTGGAGTTACCTTGATGTGTTGGAAGGCTTTCATTCATGTGAACAGTAATGTATACTAAAACCCTTTGTTTATAAAGTATGCCAGTGTGCAGATAATATGATATGTATGGGGCCTGGAATGTGCATTGATTATCTTTTCTGTGTTTATAAAGTATGCCAGTGTGCTATATATGATTTGTATGGGCCTAGGAATGTGCATTGATTATCTTTTTGTGTTTATAAAGTATGCCAGTGTGCATTTAATATGAATTGTATGGGCCTAGGAATGTGCATTGATTATCTTTTCTATGTTTGTATAAATATTTACCAGATCATTACGCACTTCCGCTAAATGTAGTTGTAATTAGCCTAATTGGAGGTCTTCCACAATCCTGTTATTGTATGTATTTAGAAGGAAAGGTTACAAGCAATGGTACTAACAAAAGCTACGAAAACACTATTGTACAAGGCAGGTGCTGTGACTAGATATTGTCTTTTCTCATCTACCATAGTGAAGTAAAGCATTACCGCTCTATTGTGTTTTATTTTAGCACCTAAGCCCTATAGAAACCGATGGAATCATTGTTCATTCTCTTTCTTCTCCGATAGTGACAATAGTTACTGTTGGGCAGAGGGAGCTACTTGCAAGTACTTTGTATGTGCATAATAATTCTTTTATCAGATTGCTTTTCTCTCATTTTTGCCGTAACAGATAGTAATGTTTTATGTTCTCCAGTATTGGTACATTGTACAGAGACTGTCTAGTCAGAGGGTGCAAGTCCACCATTTTTAACAAAATGGATCCCAAAACTACGAGCTTTTAACTACATCATTATGACTGGAGTGGTGTAAAAAATACATATTCCCCAGCAATGTGATTAATATCTCACCATAAAAGGAGAAAGCCACCTTGGCACAGCGGAGTTAGTCATGCTGGTACAGTATGCAGAAACCAGTACCTATGTGACCAAGAAGAAAGGAGCCAAGACCGTGAGTGGTATTTAACATCCCAAAGGTATTATCAACAGTCATTTTCCATTTTTTTTCATAAGGCATGTATGTATATGGTAGATACCCCCTGCCCACCCCCAACCGCCTTGTCAGAAATAAAAAACCTTAGAACATTACTTACAGCCCCTCGATCCTCTGGCACCTTGATCTGACTCCCTGCTTGCTGAACTTGCAAGCAGGGGCTGGATTGGCAGCAGCCTCTGTAGTTGGCTGACACCGCCAATCACAGACGCAGCTGACCATTAATGGAAAGCTCCATGGGAATGAAGGGCTGTAATTACAGGTCTAATTGTTTTTAAAAAAAAACTTGGCAGTTGGGGAGGGCAGGAGTATCTACACTTATATAGGTAGATAGTTCTATAAGCAAAAACACGGATGTGCTATGGGATCTCCAGTTTCACCCATTGTGGCCAACCTTACATGGAGGAGGTAAAACACAGGCGCTTAATACCTTTAAGGGCATAGAACCCAGCCACTGGTTCAGGTATGTGGATGACACCTGGGTTAAAATCCACCAGAGAAAGTACAACAGCTTCATCACAAACACATTAATGCGGTGGACCAAACATCAAATGTACAAGGGAAGATACAAACAACAAACTGCTTTCTTGGACTGCTTGTTAAGTTAAGGAAAATGGTAAACTGAAGTAGAGGTTTACAGAAAACCACACACACACAGATCAGTATTTGATGTTTGACTCCCACCACCCTTTAGATCACAAGCTGGGGGTCATCGAACCCTGCGACACAGAGCCGAGAACATCCCCACTACACAGAGGCGAAGGCTAAAGAAATGAAACATCTCAGAGGAGCCCTAAACTTGTGGATATCCAGACTGGCCTTTGTAAAAAGAAGTAGAAGGAAAGAAAAAACACGAATAACAACAGTGAAGGGGAAAAGCAAGACAGGAGGAAGAACATGGTCATCCCATATGTAGCAGGGGTCTCCGAGAAATTAACAAGAATTTTCAAAAACATCGTATCCCTGTCTGCTTTAAACCGAACAACACACTAAGGCAGCAATTGGTACATCCGAAAGACCCAATACCGAAACACAGAAAAGCGACATCATATACGCAGTGCATGCAGTGAAGAATGCTCTGATTTGTATGTGGGGAGACCAAACAACAACTGCATCAACGTATGGCCCAGCACAGAAGAGCCATTCCTCGGGTCAGGACTCAGCCGTGTATCTGCATCTTAAGGATAAAGGACATACCTTTGAAGATTGTAATGTTAACATATTGGCTTAATCCTGAGATATAGTAAAGACCCTATAAAGATACAGAGAACAGCAATACCAAGGGAAACACAGGTAAACAACTATATGGATCTCCCCTTAATACTGTCCATGGAAAACATTCCTGATAAAACCATAGATTCCTGGGTAGGACAGAAGCCATAAATAAAAATATAAAAAAAAACTTATGGGGTTAACCCTTAAACAGCCCAATACACCAAAATAGACTGAACAGTCCAATCATAATCCCCTAGACTAAATCTCCATCTCAGAAACCCTAGATACACTCATATAGTCTCTATATACCTCAGAGACAAGTTTAATTCTGCAATAGTACAGAATATCCATCTTCCAATCCAATAAGTCATATCTGACTTAGCCTGGGCTAACAAAACTATAATAGATTAAAACAAAATAATCTAGACCAGTCACTAAGAAACAAGGAACTGTTTTTAAAATAAAACAACAGCATTTCCAGGTGGCAAATAGCCCTCCAAAGTCTAGATATCTTTCGATAACTAGGAAAATGTTACTGACCCATTGTGGTTTCCCCACGACTTTTCTATTGAAATGTTTACCAATCAGTTTTGTTTTATATGTTTTTTATGTTGTAATGTTTTATATACTTTCATTTCTGCTGTGTATGCCATACCTCAGTTGCCTTATCCTCACAACATCCCTAAAAATCCTACAAACACTCTTCTAATGCCAATGTATTCCCCAAAACAAGGATCTATATAAAACACCCTCCCCATATATGTCCTTAATTAAAGCCCAAAACAACCAACCAGCAAGGAAATCCCAACATCTTATGGGAATTAAACTACAATCCTACAATGTCAGAGGTCTAAACTCCCCCAGAAAGATTCCTACTATGGAAAGAGCTTACAAGCACAAGATAGACATAGCATGTATACAGGAAACGCACCTGAACAAAAAATCAAACCATCTCCTTAAGCATAAATCATAACAATAACATCTTCCACTCTTCATCAGAAAAAAAAAAAGAGGAGTACCATTGCAATAATAACTTCACTAGCATTCAAACTATATGAAGCGAAGATCGACTCCCAGGGCAGATATATAATCCTACATTGCCCATAAACAACCAAAACTTAGTTATAGCCAACCTATACGCACCCAATCAAAGACAAATCAAGTTTATAAGAAAATTATAAGCAAAGTTAAAGAATACCACCAAAAAATACTATAATGTGCGGAGACTCAACAACTACTAGACCCAGAATTAGACCTCCACCAATCCCAACAAAAAGAAAAACTACCAATTTACAATCTCCTGAAATCAGAAGACTTATTTGATGCATGGGAACTTCCCATCCAACAGAGAAGACTACACCTTTTTCTCCCAATCCTACAACATGTACTCCAGACTAGACTATATCCTAGTAGACAAATGACTCTCCAAAACTCCCCAACACCAAGATCTCCTCGATTACATGGTCAGACCACGCACCAATAACAATCCTCCTAAAAGAAAGATTCAATCTCAACCAATAAGACCAGGGAACTTACCCAACCATATTAAACTATGAAAAATCCAGAAACAAAATACAAAAAGTTATATCCGAATATTTTGAAATTAATGAATCCCCAGAAATAGACCGTTCAACTAAGGAACGCACCAAAGCCGTACTAGAGGCATCTGCATCCAACAAGCATCCCAATTAAACAAACCCAGAAAACAAAACTGGAACTACTACAAAAAATAGCCACACTAGAGAAAAAAACAAACAAAACCTTCACTACACCTAAAACTACAACTGAAAGAAACAAAAGAAAACTCCATTCGCTAAATCTTATGACTATGAAAAATGCTCAGAAGATTGAAAGCCTCATCATATACCCAAGGAGGCAAAGCAAACAGAAACTAGCGAACAGAATCAAAAACAAACTAGCCAACCAAATCTTCATGCATTATAGACAAAAACAACAGATACTAAATCCTCAAGAAATATCCAACCAATTCAGCATCTACTATTCCAAATTATACAACCTTGCAGAAAACAAAAATAAAAAACCCAACAAAGAAATCTTAGAAGCATTCTTTAACCTCAATAAACCTACCCTCAATGACAGCAGAACAAAAGATTATTAGACAACCATTCCTCCCAAGAAGAAATATTAAAGCGATCAAAACAGCAAACACTAAACAAATCTCCAGGAGAAGATGGGTTCACCAACGAATACTAACAAACCTACTTTACTACCCTTACTCCATTACTGCAAAACATGTTAAACAAAGCAACTGAAAACCAACATCCCTAAAGAGATGCTTAAGCCATAATCATACACATCCCAAAACAAGTGGAAAGACCCGACCTTTAGGAAACCTACAGACCCTCTCCCTACAACAATGACCTATAAACATATTCCAAAATACTGGCTGAGAGACTCAAAACATACTTCCACATCTCATCCACTTAGACCAGTAGATGTTATTAAAAACAGACCAACCACAGACAACACGAGAAGAATTATCGACCTTATAGACGGGGCCAACCACAACAAGATCTCATCGTTATTTATATCATTAGACGCAGAAAAAAGCCTTCACCGCCTTAATTGCAATACCTAAACCTGGTACTGGAAAAATCTGGACATACAAAACTCCTTAAAAAGCAATCATGGCGCTCTACACCAACCCATCGGCAAACTATACATATCCAGATATGATATCCAATCCATTTAACATCTCAAATGGAACAAGACAAGGATGTCCCCTCTCCCCACTAATCTCGCCCTAGCTATGGAACCTCTGCCCACAAAAATAAAGAAGACCCAAATATTACAGGCATCAAAATCAATCAACACATCCACAAATAGCATTTTTTCTGCAGACGACGTTATTCTAATGTCACAAAACCAATCACCTCACTAATACATATATACAAACATTTACACTCAATTTGGACTATTATCATATTACAAATCAACGAGAAAAAATCTCTCAGGACCAATGTTCCTAGCAAGCAAATATCAATTCAGATGGGACACCAACGAAATAACCTACCTGGGAATAAAAATTTTACAACCTTGAAAACTATATACCAATCCAACTTTATACCACTAGTAGAAAAACTATAAAGTCAGACAGAAAATGGAGATCATGACACTATCTAATGGCAGAATAATGGCATCTAAATGCTAATCCTCCCCCGATATCTCTAACGTCTTCAGATCAATTCCAATAAACATCCCAGAAACCTTCCTTTCAAGAGCACAAAAAAAAATAACACAATTCATATGGAATAAAAATAAAGCAAGAATAACCAACCCAACCATGGCCAAAAACCACAAAACAGGGTTCTAGCAATACCAATATTAAAAGACTATTACCAAGCAACAACTTTAGATCAAATAAGATATTGGTGAAAGCAAGAAAAACCAAACTTATGGTGCGAAATAGAGGAAAAATGTGCCACCCATGAACCTGAAACAAATTTGGGAGCAAACCTTCTAAAGATAAGCAAATAATCACTCCTTACATCCTCCCCCACGCATCCATTAAAATCTGGAAAAATATACACAAAATCAAAAACTTCCTAGCACCATTATACGACTTCATACCCTAAAGAGCCTTGAAATACTTATCCCGGATTTACATATTCAATGGGATCAACCACCACTAAAAAACATCGATCACTATCCAACAAGGTAAACCGATCCCATTTCCTACCTTACAAACCAAATATCAGCTTAGCCAGAACGACTTCTTCAAGATATCCCAAATCATATCCCTGCTTACAAACCTCTAAAAACGAAATGGAAAACCTCAAAGACTCACTGAACTACAATTTACAGCCCCCATTACCCCCCCCCCAAGGAATAACAACTTTCTACAACTTGATCACAACAAAAATATATTTATCAAACTCAGACCACATATAAAGGGGAGGAAGAACTGGGAAAAAACCTTCAATGACAAAACATGGTCAGATGCAGCTAATATCCCCTTGCAACTTTCAAGATGCTCACAACATTGGGAAATAACAGAAAGATACTGTTGAGATATTATAGAACACCCAACATTCTAGCAAAGTGGAACTCAAATACTCACCAATGTGTTGGAGGTGCGGACAGGCCAGAGGAACACTTCTTCATATTCTGGACCTGCAGGAAAATTAGAAAAATATGGAATAAAAACTCAACTAGTATTATCATCATATTACAAAAAACATATCACCCTCACTCCCGAACTGGCTCTTTTATGATAGACCTACAGCAGTTTTCCCACAACCAACAAACATTATCTTCCATACTAACACAATTATTACACAATTTTATAGCCAAACTGGTTAACCACTAAATCCCCAAATTACACTCATACGGAAACACTTAATACCAACATGCAGTAGAAAACAAATGCCATAACCCAACTTAACTTCCACAAATTCTACAAGAAGTGGGAATACTGGTATACGACAATAGATGCCATATCAATAAAGATAAGGTGCTTAGGCTCAACTATGCAAAAATCCGAAAGCCAGGCAAGATGAGATACTCAATACGGCGGCTGAGGAGGCACACACTGACTGCATTTACTTTTGGTTATTTTATCCACTGCTACCCACTCCCTACTGTATACTTTATCTTGATAATATTCATGCAGTTGGTTGATACTTTTGATATTGTTTGATATGTCTGATATAATGTGTATTTATTTGATTTTGTTTGATTTGTTGAAATTGTGCAACAATAGTTCATTGTATATAAAACTCTTCATAAAAACTGAATGATTAAAAAAAAAAAACATATGGCAAAGGAACGTGACTGGTTCAAGAGAGGTGTAAGGAGGCCATTTATGTGAAATAAAGAAACCAAGCCTAAATAGAGGTGGGGGGGTTCTCATCCAACTGTCTGCCATGTACAATGCTGTTTTAAACCCTACTCTGGCGTTCCTAATAACACCTCTTAGCCACTATCTAATCACACCCTTTAACACTGCTGTGATATGCTAATTGGGATTTTCCCAGGTAACATAATTGCCACAGATATTCTTGTACAGTCATTCTGAATTGAGAAAGCCAGTCGGATGACTAGCGAAACGTCTTCAAGAACTACATTTCAAGTCCGTTGATCTAATTGAATACAACAGATATACCATTATACTAAAGAAAGTGAATGCGAGGTATAATACAAGCAGGATGGATGTGGATGAGGGGGATAATAATCACCACTACGTAGGTATATATATTGTAGGTCTTGCCCCCCACCCCAATCATATTAATCTTACTTGCAGTAAACTCCCCCGATCGTTACTTACCTTCCCTCTATTCTCCGCCGCATTGCAAGCAGGGGCCGGACCAGCAGCCACTTCTGTGGATGAGGGCAGCCAATTATGGACGCGGCTGCCGGCAGTTCAGAACGCCGGAGGAGAGAGGGAAATACACAGCGCCATCTCACATAATGAGCACAAGGAGATCCCTTATAGCGGCACCCTGCCAGTGCTCGAGAAGTGGCAATTTCATTTGGGGGGGCACCGGGAGCACTGAAGAGGAAGGGATGTGCGTACCAGGTCTGGGGCAGAGCTTAGCTGCAGAGGAAAGGCAGTGGTTGTGTGCGCAGTATAACATCCCTATCCACTGAGGTGAGGATTTAAAATGAACTCCACCCTGCTTGCGCGCCGTGCGTGCTGATGTCATGCTAGGGTGGGGCCAAGTTTCAACAGTCTGCAGAGAGCATTGGAGAGCCTGTGTGTTATGTGCATGGTCCCTCCTTGTGCTCATTGCTGCTCTGACTTGTCAGTGTCCACTGTGTGTGTGCCTGACATATTGCCAATCTTGAGTGTGTGTGGCTTTTTGGGGGGTAAGGTAGGTGTAGGTGGTGGTCTGGCTTGGCCTGGGAGGGGTGTTCTGGGATGGGGTTTTTTGGGCTGAGTGGGGTCTGTTGGGGCCTAAGTGGGGGGGCTGCTGGGCCTAGTGGGGGGGCTGCTGGGCTTGAGTGGGGCTGCTGGGCCTGAGTGGGGGCTGTTGGGCCTGAGTGGGGCTTCTGGGGCCTGAGTAGGGGTGTTGGGCCTGAATGTGGGGGCTTCTGAGCCTGAGTAGGGGAGGTGTATGACTTGGGGGTCTGTTTTGGGGTGGGTTTTGTTTAGGCCTTAGTGGGGGTTTGTTTGGGCCTGAGTGGGCACTTCTGGGCCTGAGTAGGGGCGTTTGGGTGGCTTCTGAGCTTGAGTAGGGGAGGTTGCTGGACTTGGGGTTTTTGGGGTGGGGTTTGTTTAGGCCGAGTGGGGTTTGTTTTGGCCTGAGTGGCACTTCTGGGGCTGAGTAGGGGCTGTTGGCGCTGAGTGGGGGCTTCTGCGAGCCTGAGTAGGGGGGTGTCTGGCTTGGGGTTTTGGGGTGGGGTTTGTTTAGGCCTGAGTGGGGGTTGTTTGGCCTGATGAGGCGGCATGGCCCTTGTGTGGGGACCATCTTCGTGTGACATACAAACTCATGAGGACCATCTTCCATGGGATACCGCTGAACTTGTGGGACCATCTTCCATGGACGCGGCTGAAACTCGTGGGGATGCTCTTCCATAGGACGTCAATGAACTTTCTGGGGACCATCCTGCGTGGGATGCCTGCCTGTCACCAGATATTCATTATTTAATTATGTATAATAATGGGGCACACACCAGTTCATTATGAAATATAGACTGGTATAATACAGTTTGCCCACAGTGACTGGTATAATACAGTTTGTCCACAGTGACTGGTATGACACCTATTATTTGCATACATACGTTCACTGTCCCTCTCACGCGTGGTATGAGACTGGAAACCTGTACGCGAGAGGGACAGTGAACGTATGTGTGCAAATACAGGAGAAGCGGTGCGGACTTGATAATAGTGGTTGTTGCTTATTGGAAAGTGGGAGTTACAGGGAAAAAAGAGCTGCAACTCACCGAGCCACTCACGACTCTATTTGCCCCACCTGTAGGCACAGGCCTCGCCTGCCTAGTTAGAAATCCGGCCCTGAGTACAGTAGGTGGAATCCTCCAAACAACCCCTACCCTGGGATTGATCCAACCTCAAATTAAAATGAGAGGAGCACACTGCATCAGCATATTCAAATGTATTGTGCAAACAACATTCAATGTTAATCTATAATCAATTATGTCTCTGTCTCCGTCTCCGTCTCCGTCTCCGTCTCCGTCTCCGTCTCCGTCTCCGTCTCCGTCTCCGTCTCCGTCTCCGTCTCCGTCTCCGTCTCTGTCTCCGTCTCTGTCTCCGTCTCCGTCTCCGTCTCTGTCTCTGTCTCTGTCTCCGTCTCTGTCTCTGTCTCCGTCTCTGTCTGTTTTAAGTTGTTTCTTCTATAGTAAAGGTGCGTACACATGTGCGATCGCAGGTCCCGAACGTTCATTTCGGGCGATAATCGGCAACGTTCCCCAACCGAACAGGGGGATCTCCGAACGACTGGCCATTTTGGCTGATAAAGTGTCCATACATGGGGCGATTATCGTCCAAAACAAACGTTCGGACACACCGTTTGCCGTGGGTCGGGACCCGCAATCGCATGACCCTACAACAAACTGATTCCAAACTGTACTTACAGCTCCTGATCTAGTGTCTGTTTGGGATCAATTTTTAAAGTTCTAACTTAGCGGTTGGGGCTGGAAGGATATTCCTTACAATATGGATTAAGGTTTATATGAAGGGTGGAGATGCCCTTTAATGGAGCAGATATCCAAGCATAGGAAATGTTTGATAAGCCAACTGCAATGATCACTCACTATGACACGGACACAAATATCCGCCCACAGTTCATCACCAAGTTCTCCTGAGGAAGAGGAACAAGTTTACCAGTGAGTCACAAGTTTAAATTTGCAGCAATGGAGAAGGATCCAGACATTGATTTGTTCTTACGCACTTTTGAGAGAGCCAGTAGCACTTCCACTATTTGTTATGAAGTCATTTTGCCACAGGAGCTCCCACAGCCCCCCCCCCTTTGTGTATATATTGTAGCAGAGTTTCTCTGCAGGAAGATTGACCAAGCTACCATGTGGTAGTAGCACCCCAACACGTCCCTTTAATTGGAGGTCTTATGCCTTGAATACTAAGCATTGGATGGGAGGCCTCTTCCCTCCTTGTTAAAATCCAGTAGGCGGGGGGAAGTGATAGCCTGTAATACTAATCCAATGATAGGTCAGGGAGACAACCTTCCCAAGATAATGTAACCAAGCAGGGAGTGTCAGCCCAGATAAATGACCCAAGGTAAATTGTTAGGACCTTCCATACTGGGGTTACCTTGACGTGGTTGGAAGGCTTTTCACTTTTATGCATAAAATTGTAACTAAAACCCCCATGTTTTTACTGTTTGCACTAGCACAGATATAACGATATATGGGGCCCAGGAATGTGCATTGATCATCTCTTTTCTTGTTTAATCAGATCTGTAGTTATACACCCATGTTATTACTGTTTGCACTAGCACAGATATTATGATATATGGGGCCCAGGAATGTGCATTGATCATCTCTTTTCTTGTTTAATCAGATCTGTAGTTATACACCCATGTTATTACTGTTTGCACTAGCACAGATATTATGGTATATGGGGCCCAGGAATGTGCATTGATCATCTCTTTTCTTGTTTATCATAGCCAAGTACCAATTGACCCCAGAGGTTTATCGTAAAAGGTTTCGGTCCATACAAAAAGGACCCATAGTCCCTTTTCCGGATGTGGCTAGCAACCTACTTACCACTTTCCTGCAATGGACTTAGAGCCTCACCGAAAGGGAAATTTATAATAAAGTGTATAACAAGGGTATATCTGTTGTATTCAATTAGATCAACTGGACTTGAAGTTTAGTTGTTGAAGACGTTTCGCTAGTCATCCGACTGGCTTTCTCAATTCAGAATGACTTGTACAAGAATCTGTGGCAATTATGTACCCTGGAAAATCCCAATTAGCATATCACAGCCAGGTGTTAAGGGCGTGATTGGATAGTGGCTAAGAGGTGTTATAGGAACGCCCAGGGTAAGGTGTTAAAACAGCATTGTACATGGCAGACAGTTGGTGTCGAACCCCCCCACCTCTATTTAGGCTTGGTTTCTTTATTTTCACATAAATGGCCTCCTTAACACTTCTCTTGAACCAGTCACGTTCCTTTGCCAATATGTTAACATTACAATCTGTAAAGGTATGTCCTTTATCCTTAAGATGCAGGTACACGGCTGAGTATATATGTATGTATAACAAGGGTTTCCTTTCCAGTTCCTTTAGGAATGGATCCAGTGCACAACTATGAGAAATGCAAAAGTTTGCTAATTGTAATTGAAGTAATAAAGGTTAGAAGTTAGGACCTGCCAGACTGGAGTTACCTTGATGTGGTTGGAAGGCTTTTCATTCATGTGATCACAGTAATGTATACTAAAACCCCTTTGTTTATAAAGTATGCCAGTGTGCAGATAATATGATATTGTATGGGGCCTAGGAATGTGCATTGATTATCTTTTCTGTGTTTATAAAGTATGCCAGTGTGCAGATAATATGATATTGTATGGGGCCTAGGAATGTGCATTGATTATCTTTTCTGTGTTTATAAAGTATGCCAGTGTGCAGTTAATATGATATTGTATGGGGCCTAGGAATGTGCATTGATTATCTTTTCTATGTTTGTATAAATATTTGACCAGATCATTAGCACTTCCGCTAAATGTAGTTGTAAATTAGCCTAATTGGAGTGCTTCCACAATCCTTGTATTGTATGTATTTAGGAAGGAAAGGGTTACAAGCAATTGTACTAACAAAAGCTACGAAAAAACATATTGTAACAAGGCAGGTGCTGTAGGACTAGATATTGTCTTTCTCATCTACCATAGTGAAGTAAAGCATTACCGCATCTATTTGTGTTTTATTTTAGCACCTAAGCCCTATAGAAACCGATGGAATTCATTGTTCATTCTCTTTCTTCCCGATAGTGACAATAGTTACTGTTGGGCAGAGGGAGCTACTTGCAAGTACTTTGTATGTGCAATAAAGTATTTTCTTTTATCAGATTGCTTTTCTCTCATTTTTGCCGTAACAGATAGTAATGTTGTATGTTCTCCAGTATTGGTACATTGTACAGAGACTGTCTAGTCAGAGGGTGACAAGTCCACCATTTTTAACAAAATGGATCCCAAAACTAGCGAGGCTTTTAACTACATCATTATGACTGGAGTGAGTGTAAAAAAGTACATATTCCCCAGCAATGTGATGTAATATCTCACCATAAAAGGAGAAAGCCACCTTGGCACAGCGGAGGTTAGTCATGCTGGTACAGTATGCAGAAACCAGTACCTATGTGACCAAGAAGAAAGGAGCCAAGACCGTGAGTGGTATTTAACATCCCAAAGGTATTATCAACAAGTCATTTTCCATTTATTTTTCATAAGGGCATGTATGTATATGGTAGATACCCCCTGCCCACCCCCAACCGCCTTGTCAGAAATAAAAAAAACTCTTAGAACATTACTTACAGCCCCTCGATCCTCTGGCACCTTGATCTGACTCCCTGCTTGCTGAACTTGCAAGCAGGGGGCTGGATTGGCAGCAGCCTCTGTAGTTGGCTGACACACAGCCAATCACAGACGCAGCTGACATTAATGGAAAGCTCCATGGGAATGAAGGGCTGTAATTACAGGTCTAATTGTTTTTAAAAAAATAACTTGGCAGTTGGGGGAGGGCAGGAAGTATCTACCTTATATAAGGTAGATAGTTCTATAAGCAAAAACACGGATGTGCTATGGGATCTCCAGTTTCACCCATTGTGGCCAACCTTTACATGGAGGAGGTAGAAACACAGGCGCTTAATACCTTTAAGGGCATAGAACCCAGCCACTGGTTCAGGTATGTGGATGACACCTGGGTTAAAATCCACCAGAAGAAAGTACAAGCTTTCACAGAACACATTAATGCGGTGGACCAAACATCAAATGTACAAGGGAAGATACAAAACAACAAACTGGCTTTCTTGGACTGCTTGGTAGAAGTTAAGGAAAATGGTAAACTGGAAGTAGAGGTTTACAGAAAACCAACACACACAGATCAGTATTTGATGTTTGACTCCCACCACCCTTTAGATCACAAGCTGGGGGTCATCAGAACCCTGCGACACAGAGCCGAGAACATCCCCACTAGCACAGAGGCGAAGGCTAAAGAAATGAAACATCTCAGAGGAGCCCTAAAAACTTGTGGATATCCAGACTGGGCCTTTGTAAAAAGAAGTAGAAGGAAAGAAAAGAACACGAATAACAACAGTGAAGGGGAAAAGCAAGACAGGAGGAAGAACATGGTCATCCCATATGTAGCAGGGGTCTCCGAGAAATTAACAAGAATTTTCAAAAAACATCGTATCCCTGTCTGCTTTAAACCGAACAACACACTAAGGCAGCAATTGGTACATCCGAAAGACCCAATACCGAAACACAAGAAAAGCGACATCATATACGCAGTGCAGTGCAGTGAAGAATGCTCTGATTTGTATGTGGGGGAGACCAAACAACAACTGCATCAACGTATGGCCCAGCACAGAAGAGCCAATTCCTCGGGTCAGGACTCAGCCGTGTATCTGCATCTTAAGGATAAAGGACATACCTTTGAAGATTGTAATGTTAACATATTGGCTTAATCCTGAGATATAGTAAAGACCCTATAAAGATACAGAGAACAAGCAATACCAAGGGAAACACAAGGTAAACAACTATATGGATCTCCCCTTAATACTGTCCATGGAAAACATTCCTGATAAAACCATAGATTCCTGGGTAGGACAGAAGCCATAAATAAAAATATAAAAAAAAAACTTATGGGGTTAACCCTTAAACAGCCCAATACAACCAAAATAGACTGAACAGTCCAATCATAATCCCCTAGACTAAATCTCCATCTCAGGAAACCCTAGATACACTCATTAGTCTCTATATACCTCAGAGACAAGTTTAATTCTGCAATAGTACAGAATAATCCATCTTCCAAATCCAAATAAGTCATATCTGACTTAGCCTGGGCTAACAAAACTATAATAGATTAAAAACAAAATAATCTAGACCAGTCACTTAAGAAACAAGGAACTGTTTTAAATAAAACAACAGCATTTCCAGGTGGCAAATAGCCCTCCAAAGAGTCTAGATATCTTTCGATAACTAGGAAAATGTTACTGACCCATTGTGGTTTCCCCACGACTTTTCTATTGAAATGTTTACCAATCAGTTTGTTTTATATGTTTTTTATGTTGTACATGTTTTATACTTTTCATTTCTGCTGTGTATGCCATACCTCAGTTGCCTTATCCTCACAACATCCCTAAAAATCCTACAAACACTCTTCTAATGCCAAATGTATTCCCCAAAACAAGGATCTATATAAAAACACCTCCCCCATATATGTCCTTAATTAAAGCCCCAAAACAACCAACCAGCAAGGAAATCCCAACATCTTATGGGAATTAAACTACAATCCTACAATGTCAGAGGTCTAAACTCCCCCCAGAAAAGATTCCTACTATGGAAAGAGCTTACAAGCAACAAGATAGACATAGCATGTATACAGGAAACGCACCTGAACAAAAAATCAAACCATCTCCTTAAGCATAAATCATACAATAACATCTTCCACTCTTCATCAGAAAAGAAAAAAAGAGGAGTCACCATTGCAATAAATAACTCACTAGCATTCAAACTATATGAAGCGAAGATCGACTCCCAGGGCAGATATATAATCCTACATTGCTCCATAAACAACCAAAACTTAGTTATAGCCAACCTATACGCACCCAATCAAAGACAAATCAAGTTTATAAAGAAAATTATAAGCAAAGTTAAAGAATACCACCAAAAAAATACTATAATATGCGGAGACTTCAACCAACTACTAGACCCAGAATTAGACTCCACCAATCCCAACACAAAGAAAAACTACCAATTTTACAATCTCCTGAAATCAGAAGACTTATTTGATGCATGGGAACTTCCCATCCAACAGAGAAAGACTACACCTTTTTCTCCCAATCCTACAACATGTACTCCAGACTAGACTATATCCTAGTAGACAAATGGACTCTCCAGAAACTCCCCAACACCAAGATCTCCTCGATTACATGGTCAGACCACGCACCAATAACAATCCTCCTAAAAGAAAGATTCAATCTCAACCAAATAAGACCATGGAGACTTAACCCAACCATATTAAACTATGAAAAATCCAGAAACAAAATACAAAAAGTTATATCCGAATATTTTGAAATTAATGAATCCCCAGAAATAGACCCGTTCATACTAAGGAACGCACACAAAGCCGTAATAAGAGGCATCTGCATCCAACAAGCATCCCAATTAAACAAAACCAGAAAACAAAATAAACTGGAACTACTACAAAAAATAGCCACACTAGAGAAAGAAAACAAACAAAAACCTTCACTACACCTAAAACTACAACTGAAAGAAACAAAAGAAAAACTCCATTCGCTAAATCTTTATGACTATGAAAAAATGCTCAGAAGATTGAAAGCCTCATCATATACCCAAGGAGGCAAAGCAAACAGAAACCTAGCGAACAGAATCAAAAACAAACTAGCCAACACCAAAATCTCATGCATTATAGAAAAAAACAACAAGATACTAAATCCTCAAGAAATATCCAACCAATTCAGCATCTACTATTCCAAATTATACAACCTTGCAGAAAACAGAGAAACTAAAAAACCCAACAAAGAAATCTTAGAAGCATTCTTTAACTCAATAAACCTACCCTCAATGACAGCAGAACAAAAAGATTACTTAGACAAACCATTCTCCCAAGAAGAAATAATTAAAGCGATCAAAACAGCAAAACTAAACAAATCTCCAGGAGAAGATGGGTTCACCAACGAATACTACAAGACCTACTTTACTACCCTTACTCCATACATGCAAAACATGTTAAACAAAGCAACTGAAAACCAAACATTCCCTAAAGAGATGCTTAAAGCCATAATCATACCAATCCCAAAACAAGGGAAAGACCCGACACTTTTAGGAAACTACAGACCCATCTCCCTACTAAACAATGACCTTAAACTATATTCCAAAATACTGGCTGAGAGACTCAAAAACATACTTCCACATCTCATCCACTTAGACCAGGTAGGATTTATTAAAAACAGACAATCCACAGACAACACGAGAAGAATTATCGACCTTATAGACTGGGCCAACCACAACAAGATCTCATCGTTATTTATATCATTAGACGCAGAAAAAGCCTTCGACCGCCTTAATTGGCAATACCTAAACCTGGTACTGGAAAAATCTGGAATACAAAACTCCTTAAAAAAGCAATCATGGCGCTCTACACCAACCCATCTGCAAACGTATACATATCCAGTATGATATCCAATCCATTTAACATCTCAAATGGAACAAGACAAGGATGTCCCCTCTCCCCACTAATCTTCGCCCTAGCTATGGAACCTCTGGCACAAAAAATAAGAGAAGACCCAAATATTACAGGCATCAAAATCAATTCATCATCCCACAAAATAGCATTTTTCGCAGACGACGTTATTCTAATTGTCACAAAACCAATCACCTCACTAATACATATATACAAACATTTACATCAATTTGGACTATTATCATATTACAAAATCAACGAGAAAAAATCTCTCAGGAGCCATGAAAATGTTCCTAGCAAGCAAATATCAATTCAGATGGGACACCAACGAAATAACCTACCTGGGAATAAAAATTTTAACCAACCTTGAAAACCTATACCAATCCAACTTTATACCACTAGTAGAAAAACTAGAAAGTCAGACAAGAAAATGGAGGATCATGACACTATCACTAATGGACAGAATAATGGCATCTAAAATGCTAATCCTCCCCCGATATCTCTACGTCTTCAGATCAATTCCAATAAACATCCCAGAAACCTTCCTTTCAAGAGCACAAAAAAAATAACACAATTCATATGGAATAAAAATAAAGCAAGAATAAACAACCCAACCATGGCCAAAAACCACAAAACAGGAGGTCTAGCAATACCAATATTAAAAGACTATTACCAAGCAACAACTTTAGATCAAATAAGATATTGGTGGAAAAGCAAGAAAAACACAAACTTATGGTGCGAAATAGAGGAAAAAATGTGCCAACCCATGAACCTGAAACAAATTATGGGAGCAACACTTCTAGAAGATAAGCAAATAATCACTCCTTACATCCTCCCCCACGCATCCATTAAAATCTGGAAAAATATACACAAAAATCAAAACTTCCTAGCACCATTATACGACTTCATACCCATAAAGAGCCTTGAAATACTTATCCCGGATTTACATATTCAATGGGATCAACACCAACTAAAAACAATCGATCAACTATACCAACAAGGTAAACCGATCCCATTTCCTACCTTACAAACCAAATATCAGCTTAGCCAGAACGACTTCTTCAAAGATATCCAAATCATATCCCTGCTTACAACCTCTAAAACGAAATGGAAAACCTCAAAAGACTCAACTGAACTACAATTTACAGCCCCCAGTACCCCCCCCAAAGGAATAACAACTTTCTACAACTTGATCAACAACAAAAATATATTTTATCAAACTCAGACCACATATAAAATGGGAGGAAGAACTGGGAAAAACCTTCAATGACAAACAATGGTCAGATGCAGCTAATATCCCCTTCAACTTTCAAGATGCTCACAACATTGGGAAATAACAAGAAAGATACTGTTGAGATATTATAGAACACACAACATTCTAGCAAAGTGGAACTCTAATATACTCACCAATGTGTTGGAGGTGCGGACAGGCCAGAGGAACACTTCTTCACATATTCTGGACCTGCAGGAAAATAAAAATATGGAATAAAACTCAACTAGTATATCATCAATATTACAAAACAATATCACCCTCACCCCGAACTGGCTCTTTTATTGATAGACCTACAGCAGTTTCCCAGCAACCAACAAACCATTATCTTCATACTACAACAATATTACACAATTTATAGCCAGAAACTGGTTAACCACTAAAATCCCCAACATTACACTCATACTGAGAAACCTTAATACCAACATGCAGTATGAAGAAACAATATGCCATAACCCAACTTAACTTCCACAAATTCTACAAGAAGTGGGAATACTGGTATACCGAAAATAGATGCCTATATCAATATAAGATAAAGGTGCTTAGGCTCAACTATGCAAAAATCCGAAAGCCAGGCAAAGATGAGATACTCAATAGGCGGCTGAGGAGGCACACACTGCGATTTACTTTTGGTTATTTTATCCACTGCTACCCACTCCCTACTGTATACTTTATCTTGATAATATTCATGCAGTGGTTGATACTCGTTTGAATTGTTTGATAATGTCTGATATAATGTGATTTTATTTGATTTTGTTTGATTTGATTTGAATATTTGCAACAATAAGTTCAATTGAATATAAAAACTCTTCAATAAAAACTGAATGATTAAAAAAAAAAACATATTGGCAAAGGAACGTGACTGGTTCAAGAGAGGTGTTAAGGAGGCCATTTATGTGAAAATAAAGAAACCAAGCCTAAATAGAGGTGGGGGGTTCGACACCAACTGTCTGCCATGTACAATGCTGTTTTAACACCTTACTCTGGCGTTCCTATAACACCTCTTAGCCACTATCTAATCACACCCTTAACACCTGGCTGTGATATGCTAATTGGGATTTTCCAGGGTACATAATTGCCACAGATTCTTGTACCAAGTCATTCTGAATTGAGAAAGCCCGTGGATGACTAGCGAAACGTCTTCAAGAACTACATTTCAAGTCCAGTTGATCTAATTGAATACAACAGATATACCTTATACTAAAGATAATTGAATGCTAGGTATAATGACAAGCAAGGATGGATGTGGATGAGGGGGATAAATAATCACCACTACGTAGGTATATATATTGTAGGTCTTGCTCCCCCAGCCCCAATCATATTAATCTTACTTGCAGAAACTCCCCCGATCGTTACTTACCTTCCCTCTATTCTCCGCCGCATTGCAAGCAGGGGGCCGGACCAGCAGCCACGTCTGTGGATGAGAGGCAGCCAATTATGGACGCGGCTGCCGGCAGTTCAGAACGCCGGAGGAGAGAGGGAAGATACAGCGCCATCTCACAAATGAGGCACAAGGAGATCCCGTAGAGCGGCACCCTGCCAGTGGCTCGAGAAGTGGCAATTCATTTGGGGGGGCACCGGGAGCACTGAAGAGGAAGGGAGTGTGCGTACCAGGTCTGGAGGCAGAGCTTAGCTGCAGAGGAAAGGCAGTGGGTGTGTGCGCAGTATAACATCCTAATCCAACTGGAGGTGAGGATTTAAAATGAAACTCCACCCTGCTTGCGCGCCGTGCGTGCTGATGTCATGCTAGGGGTGGGGCCAAGTTTCAACAGTCTGCAGAGAGCATTGGAGGAGCCTGTGTGTTATGTGCATGGTCCCTCCTTGTGCTCAATTGCTGCTCTGAGCTTGTCAGTGTCACTGTGCTGTGCCTGACATATTTGCCAATCTTGAGTGTGTGTGGCTTTTTGGGGGGGTAAGGTAGGTGTAGGTGGTGTCTGGCTTGGCCTGGGAGGGGGTGTTCTGGGATGGGGTTTTTTGGGCCTGAGTGGGGTCTGTTGGGCCTAAGTGGGGGGGCTGCTGGGCCTAAGTGGGGGGGCTGCTGGGCTTGAGTGGGGGCTGCTGGGCCTGAGTGGGGGCTGTTGGGCCTGAGTTGGGGCTTCTGGGCCTGAGTAGGGGCTGTTGGGCCTGAGTGGGGGCTTCTGAGCCTGAGTAGGGGAGGTGTATGGACTTGGGGGTCTGTTTTGGGGTGGGTTTTGTTTAGGCCTGAGTGGGGGTTGTTTGGGCCTGAGTGGGCACTTCTGGGCCTGAGTAGGGGCTGTTGGGGCTTCTGAGCTTGAGTAGGGGAGGTGTCTGGACTTGGGGGTTTTGGGGTGGGGTTTGTTTAGGCCGGAGTGGGGGTTGTTTGGGCCTGAGTGGGCACTTCTGGGCCTGAGTAGGGGCTGTTGGGCCTGAGTGGGGGCTTCTGAGCCTGAGTAGGGGAGGTGTCTGGACTTGGGGTTTTGGGGTGGGGTTTGTTTAGGCCTGAGTGGGGGTTGTTTGGGCCTGAGTGAGGCGGCATGGCCCTTGTGTGGGGACCATCTTCCGTGTGACATCAGAACTCATGAGGACCATCTTCCATGGGATACCGCTGAACTTGTGGGGACCATCTTCCATGGACGCGGCTGAACTCGTGGGGATCATCTTCCATAGGACGTCAATGAACTTCTGGGACCATCCTGCGTGGGATGCCTAGCCTAGTCACCAGATTTCATTATTAATTATGTATAATAATGTGGGCACACACAATTCAATATTGAAATAATAATTAACTAGACATTAAGCCCAGGAGACTAACAGACTCTAGCCATGCTCCACCTTCCCAACGCACACACTGACCTGTAATATAAAATGTCCCCAATGTCCAGTACACACCCTGACCTGTAATATAAAATGTCCCCAATGTCCAGTACACACCCTGACCTGTAAATAAAATGTCCACCAATGTCCAGTACACACCCTGACCTGTAATATAAAATGTCCCCAATGTCCGTACACCCTGACCTGTAATATAAATGTCCCCAATGTCCGTACACCCTGACCGTAATATAAAATGTCCCCAATGTCCAGTACACCTGACCTGTATATATAAATGTCCCCAATGCCAGTACACCATGACCTGTATATAAAAATGTCCCCAATGTCCATTACACACACTGACCTGTATATTAAAAATGTCCCCAATGTCCAGTACACACACTGACCTGTATATATAAAAATGTCCCCAATGTCCATACCACACACTGACCGATATAGATAAAAAGTCCCCAATGTCCATTACACAACTGACATGTATATATAAAATGCCCCCAATCCAGTACACCCTGACTGTAATATAAAAGTCCCCAATGTCAGTAACACCCTGACCTATATATAAAATGTCCCCAATGTCAGTACACACACTGACCTGTATATATAAATGTCCCCAATGTCCAGTACACACACTGACTGTATATATAAAATGTCCCCCAATGTCCATTACACACACTGACCTGTATATATAAAAGTCCCAATGTCCAGTTACACACACTGACCTGTATATATAAAATGTCCCATGTCCAGTACACACACTGACCTGTATATATAAAATGTCCCCAATGTCCATACACCAACACTGACCTGATATAAAAATGTCCCCAATGTCCATTACCACACCTGACGTGTATATATAAAATGTCCCCAATGTCCATTAACACACTGCCTGTATATATAAAATGTCCCCAATGTCCAGTACACACACTGACTGTATATAAAATGTCCCCAATGTCCAGTACACCCTGACCTGTAATATAAAATGTCCCCAATGTCCAGTACACACCTGACCTGTATATATAAAATGTCCCCAATGTCCAGTACAACACACTGACCTGTATATATAAAATGTCCCCAGTCCAGGACACACACTGACCTGTATATATAAAATGCCCCAATGTCCAGTACACCTGACAGTAATATATAAATGTCCCCAAGTCCAGTCCCAACTGACCTGTAATATAAAATGTCACCCAATGTCCAGTACACACACTGACCTGTATATATAAAATGTCCCAATGTCCAGTTACACCACTGACCTGGATATATAAATGTCCAATGTCCATACACACACTGACTGTAATATAAAATGTCCCAATGTCCATACACACATGACTGTGAATATAAATGTCCCCAATGTCCAGTTACAAACCGACTGTAATATAAAATCCCCAATGTCCAGTACACCCTGACCTGTAATATAAAAGTCCCCAATGTCCAGTACACCCTGACCTGATATATATAAATGTCCCCAATGTCCAGTACACACACTGACCTGTAATATAAAATGTCCCCAATGTCCAGTACACCCTGACCTGTAATATAAAATGTCCCCAATGTCCATTACACACACTGACCTGTAATATAAAATGTCCCCAATGTCCATTAACAACACTGACTGTATATATAAATGTCCCAATGTCCAGTACACCCTGACTGTAATATAAAATGTCCCCAAGTCCAGTACACACCGACTGTATATAAAATGTCCCCAATGTCCAGTACACACACTGCCTGATATATAAAATGTCCCAATGTCCAGTCACCCTGACCGTAATATAAATGTCCCCAATGTCAGTACACATCCTGACCGTAATATAAAATGTCACAATGTCCAGTACAACACTGACCGTAATATAAAATGTCCCCAATGTCCAGTACACCCTGACTGTAATATAAAAATGTCCCCAATGTCCAGTACACACCCTGACCTGTAATATAAAATGTCCCAATGTCCCGTACAACCTTGACTGTAATAAAATGTCCCCAATGTCCAGTCACACCCTGACCTGTAATATAAAATGCCCAATGTCCAGTACACCCTGACCTGTAATATAAAATGTCCCCAAGTGTCCAGTACACACCCTGACCTGTAATATAAAATGTCCCCAATGTCCAGTACACACCCTGACCTGTAATATAAAATGTCCCCAATGTCCATCACACCCTGACCTGGATATAAAATGTCCCCAATGTCCATTACACACCCTGACCTGTATATAAAATGTCCCCAAGTCAGTACACCCTGACCTGAATATAAAATGTCCCCCAGTCCAGTACAACCTGACCTGTAATATAAAATGTCCCAATGTCCGTACACCCGAACCTGTATATAAAAATGTCCCCAATGTCCAGTACACCTGACCTGTAATATAAAATGTCCCCAAGTCCAGTACACACTGACCTGTAATATAAAATGTCCCCAATGTCCAGTACAACACTCTGACCTGTAATATAAAATGTCCCCAATGTCCAGTACACACCCTGACCTGTAATATAAAATGTCCCCAATGTCCAATACACACCCTGACCTGTAATATAAAAGGTGCGATAATTTATGTATTAGTGTCTTCGAGACACTAGACACTACCACCCCCAAGAGTTCTCCACGCAGCACCGTGAAGTTAAATGATGACACTTTAGGTAAACCTATTCGGATTTGAGGCAGTCTGGTGACCCCCCTCGCCGCCACCTCTGCCGCCATTCGTCCTAACTTGACAGTCGCTTGTCCAGACTCCCCACATATGGATTTGTGTAGTGTCTGTGTCTCGTCTGATCCAGTACACACAATGACATATATATAAATGGCCCCAAGGTCCAGGACACCCTGACACTGTATATATAAAATGTCCCCAATGTCCATTCACACATGACATGGGAGATATAAAGTCCCCCAATGTACAAGACACACACTGACCTGTATATATAAAATGTCCCCAATGTCCAGTACACACACTGACCTGTATATATAAAATGTCCCCAATGTCCAGTACACACACTGACCTGTAAATATAAAATGTCCCAATGTCCATTACACACACTGACCTGTATA